>JAJOZX010011130.1:27500-124264 GCA_023014485.1 Bathynomus jamesi | reverse complement strand
AATAGACTCATTAAAATCTTTGTTAGCGGCACAACAATGCTTTCTTCTAATTCTTTTAGTTGTATAGGATATATGGAATCTGGCCTCAGTGATTTACACATTTTCATTTTATCAATATACTGTAGTGCATTACCTCCCTTTCACTAACCACAATATTATCCAAAGTATTACTATTATCAAAAGGTATTATGTCTATGAATGTAGCGATATTCTTCACATCTTCTATAGTAAAAACTTGCATAAAAAATTCATTTAGCAAGGTAGCCATTTGCTTGTTTTCAGAAACGCTCTCCGTTAAAACTTTTCAATGGCCCCAAGACACTTTTTACTGGATTTCTATTGTTGATGTATTGAAAAAAAATCACTTGGGAGTTTTCTTTGCCATCACAAGCTATGGAGATTTCAAATTCACACTTTGACTCTTTTATTATACTTTTTGCTTCACTCCTTAGAGATATGTAGTTGTTTTGTAACCACAATTTGTCTATCACACCTATGTAGCCTATAAGCCCTATCTCTACTCTTTATAATTTCTCCTACTCTAGAAGTAAACCAAACAGGCTTCTTGTTACTTTCACATGCTTAATCTTGTACGGTACACATTCCTCATTTATAGTCCTAAATACTGCTTCAAACAATTCCCATATTAGTTTTACATTGGAGGTCCCCATTACATTTTCCCAATTGATGTGTGACAATTCATTTTGAAATTTACAAAAGTTTGTGTGCTGGAAGTTAGGAATTTTAGTCAAGTTAGCTGGTTTTGAGTGACTTACTGAGAGGACAAACTCTACTATATTGTGATCGCTATTGCTAATGGTTCTATTACTTGAAGATCAGTGAGTAGACTATCATCCATAGTTATTACTAAATCTAAAATGCTCTCCAACCTCATAGATTCCCCAAACCTTTTGAATGAGAAAGCTATCCTCGAGAAAATTAACTAAACAATTACCTTCCATGTCTCCCTGCATTGTATCGTAATTCACATTGGCGCAATTAAAGTCACCAAACTAAGGCCTGCTCACTACCTATTATTTTCTTTAGTTCATGATATAATGCTTCATCCATATCAGCTGTTTGATTGAGGGGCCTATATATAACCGCAACAAGAAGTTTGAAATTGTTCGATTTAAGTTCTGCTATAGTTGAATATATCAGTTCTGGAATTCTGAGCTTTACTTCTATAATATTCGCAACATTATCTTCGATATACAACATAACACCACCTCACCTATCTATTCTGTTTTTAACAAAAAGTATATAACCTTTAACTTGATACTCCCTACAAAGTCATGTGTTTCAGTGCTAAGCCACGATTCATTTATCACAATTAAATCATAGTCTTTACAAGCAATTAAAGAAAAAAATTTGTTTATTTTATTTCATAGACTACAAGCATTTAAGGATAGAACCTTCAAATTGTTTGTAAATGCAATAACTTCGTGAGCACAAGGGAAATTTGAGGAAATTATGCTGGGACTGTTCAAGTTATGGCAGCCTGAAAAGAAGAGACAGTATTATGAAATAGTCTTCCTAAACACGCAGCTCCAACGTCATTAAGATGAAGTCCATCTCTGAGGAACAAGTCCCTCCTGCTGTAGAAACTTCCAAAAATTCGCAAAATCCCTCCTTCCTGTTGGCAAAGAGACTTTAGGTTATTGTTGAAATAGGTTGCCTTGCCGTAGAAATCACTACGTTGGATAATTCGAGGAAGTATACCTGTTAAAACAATCTTCTTAGTTTTTTCCTTTAGTCGCTCTAGTAAGTCCCTCTACCTAGCCAGCAGCTCTTCCAGTCTAGAATTTAAGATGTTATTAGTACCGACATGAATAACACGTTGTGTCCTCAGAGGTTCCATCTGTAAAATGGTTAACGCTATTAGTTATATCCTCCACCCTTGCCCCAGGGTAGCAATAATGGTGCCTATAATGAGGGTTTCTCCCACAGAATTCCTTGAGCTGCCCTCGAACAGTGGAATCGCCAACGAGTCGTATTTCCAGTTCATCAGCATCTTCAAAACCTAAAACAGAAAACTTATCGTTTGTTATTCCTGGTAGACAAGTCTTGGGTTTTCTCAATGGGGCTCCATTATGCACTTGAATGAAGGGTTGGGAACATGGGGAAGAGAGAGGGCTATTTGTACTATTTATATTATTATTAGTAGAAACTGAGGCAGAAAGGGTCATAACTGAAAGCCCAAGGGATTCTAATTTTTCCATCAGAAGCATCACCCTTTCTTCAAGCCTCACTCTGGCCTCCCTCTCACATTCTAACTCATTCCTCAGCACTTCCATGCTTGAGCACCACCTGCAAACTAACTGTTCATTATTAGTAGCCAAAGTAAATGCATAAGCGGCAAATTTCCCTTCACAGTGACTGAAGTACTTGATGGGGATGCTATGTTATTAATTAAAAAAAATGAGCATTTGGAAATTAATAAATTACAACCAACGTAGGTCTACCGCGTGCTTATTGTGCCGTCACCTGCGCAAGCCCACAAAAATGTTCTTGAAACGTAGAAAGAGGTTCTTGTAACACAAATTTGTACTAAATGAATATTAATTAAGCTACCAACAAAGGACCTGTAAAAGAAAAAGTATTAACAAAACTTATCTGTCCACTACTTGACCAACTTTTTTCTTTTTTTTTCCATGGAGGGTGACCACACCCTACTTAATGATCCCCGTAGCAGGGCAAAATGAACCTTATTAAACCTCATTTTCTAATAGATTCAAAAAACAAACAAGGCAAGCCACATGCACTAGCCTTGGTTTAACCAAATAATATAGAAATGAATAAAGTCAATAAATGAAATACAGTGGACCCCCGCAGTACATTGTATTCACACTGCATTATTTCATATTGCATTGCAGCTCCCATAGAGCATAATGCATTCACATTGCGTCAAAAATTCGCAGTGCATTATGCGCTGCATTATTGTTCCAAACACATTTTGAACCCACATGATGTGGCAACCACGCATGGTCAGTTTATTATTCTACGCTGTAGTGGGTGGACGCTCTGTGATACCACCATCAAATCCACTTAGGCAGAAGAGCCTCCAGCTTAAGGTAAATGCTAATTTTGTGTTTTTATTTTAATTTTATTTAGCTATTATAATTATGTGATATTAATATGCTTTTAATTTACTATTTTGTGCATTATTTATCATTTGTGTGTGTTTTAACCATAGAAAACTGATTTTTACCCAAAAAGTTGTAGTTCCAAGGCTGTGGAATGAATTAGGCTAAATACATATATTTTAGGGTTCACATTGCATTATTTTTACATAACGTTGGTGTTTCTGGAACGAATTAATAACGCAATGCGAGGGAACACTGTATAGATATTCATTAATGAATGATTAGTAAGACGAGGTAATTTAGTTAAGAATGTACCAAACACTATTTTTTTAAGGACACCAACAAAAACCACTTATTCAATTGGTAACACTGAACACTCGATAAAACACGTCTGTTCACAAGGAAAGACTGATCACTGGTATATATAAATAATAATGCATGCAAAATATTATATATACAGGGGGTCCTCATTATCCAAGTCCCCACATTTACGTGGCCAAATAATTGTAGAACCATACAGATAAATTCCCCACACTTAAGAGGTTTCTATGGATAATGTATGTGGAATGTGGAAGTGCAATGGAAAACAGTTTCAATTTCCCTCAGACTCGCTGTCTCACTCACTTTCCCCTACATCTAACACTCCACCACCATCACACTCCACCCCAACCCCAATACCGAGCACTCTCAGTCTCTCACTAACCGTTACCAGTGCTGAACTTGTGCGTGGTTTTCTGGTGTTTTCATTCTGATTTTGTTGATTTTTTGTGCTATTGTTGCAGCCATGACTTCAAAGCATATTGCTAGTGGTAAAGCAGCTACCAGCCCTAAAAGAAAGCATACCAGCTATGGGTTGGATGTGAAATTAGATGTCATTAAGTGCAAGAAAAACAGTGAATGGGTGATAGACATTGTGTGTGCTCTTAACATCCCTGAAACTACCATTCATACCATACTTAAGAATGCAGCAGATTTAGAAGCAAAAGCTATGACAATGATAAGGCACTCTGAGATTAAAATAACACGCAGAAGGAGTGATGTAATGGAGATTATGGAAAGATGACTAGCAATGTGGATAGAAGAGCTGTATCACCAGCACACACCTGTAAGCTTAGCCCTCATCCAGGAGAAAGCTTTAAGCTTACACGAGAATATTCAGGAGGAGGTGGGAGAGGAAGAAGCCACTAAACTTAAGGATTTTGTGGCATCCAAGGGCTGGTTTTACTGCTTCCAAAAGCGGTATGGATTTAAGAATGTCAAGATTCAAGGGGAGGCTGTTAGCGCAGATGTAGAGGCAGCTGAATCATATCCTGCTGAAATGAAGAAGATTATTGAGGAAGGGATACAGTCCAAAGCAAATATTTAATGTGGATGAAACAGGCTTATATTGGAAGCGCATGCCTCTCAAACATACATTTCGAAGAAGGAAAAAACTGCTCCTGGTTTCAAGTCAGCTAAAGATCGAGTCACTCTGCTTGTTGGTGGCAATGCAAATGGTGATAAGAAATTAAAGCCTTTGCTAGTGTACCATACCAAAGTGAAAACCCTTGAACTTTGAAGAATGTTACTAAATCTTCACTACCATTGATTTGGAAATCCCAATGGAAAGTTTGGATAACAAGGCAAATCTTTCATGACTGGTTTTTTTACTTTTTTGTGCCTGAAGTGAAAAAATATTGTGAAGAAAATCTTGATTTCAAGATCCTTTTAATCTTAAACAATGCAACTGCTCATGTCCTTGACTTTGTTAGTTTGTGTCCTAATATGAAAATAGTGTTTTTGCCACCACACACAACTTCGGTAATACAACACATGGACCAGGGAGTAATCAGTGTTTATTTATGCCTCACTTTTAGGAAATTAATTGCTGAAACCAATACAACCAATGAAAATAATGTGTAAGATTTTTGGAAGGACTTTAATATTTTTGATTGTACTGTATTAAGCTTATTGGCCAAGCTTGGAAGGAACTTTCGACTCATTTGATAAATTGTTGCTGGAAAAATTTATATCCTGATGCTGTTCACTCCTTTGAAGGCTTCAATGTCAACCAGATGCACACCAAACTGGCAAAGTTTGCAAAAGATGTGGGATTCCATGAAGTGGATGATGATGATGTTGAAGAATTGTTTGAATCTCATACATTACCATTAACAAATGAGGAGCTGGCAGAATTAGATCAGCTAACAGTTGAAGAAGCAAGAGGTGATGATGATGACATTGCTGAACTTCCCAAAGATAAAGGAATGACAGTTAAAGGCCTACAAGAAGCCTTTGGGAAAGCTGATGAAATTTTTGATTTTAAGGATAATGACCCTCTTTATGATCGTGCTGCTGTAGGGTTTTGCTGATTCTCATTTCTCAAGTCTTTATTAGTTTTTAAATTCATGTATTTTTTTCTTTCTGGCCACTCAGCTTTTACAGCCTCAAGTTAAGTATTCATTAAGTCAATCTAGTCAAGCATAGGCAGATAATATAATTAATGAAAAAGTGCTTAAATCATTGTCATAGGGCATCTTGCTAGAAACAGCTCTGTACTAGTGTTAAAACCTAGTCCAGTATTTAGCCCTGATAGTCCCTGTTGAACTCAAGAAAAGACAAGATCATAGTCCATTACTGAAACCAGAAGGTATGTTTTGAAGTTTAGCACTAAGGATCCAGAACTCGAGTGCACCTTCTAGGCAGACAGTCCAGCGTTGTGCATGAGTCCAAATTTCTTAAAGCATTGCCAGTGTGCTTTGGCTTATAAACCTTTAATTACGGTATTGCATGCAAATTCATTAAGTGCCTATACACGTTGTCTTGTCCAGATAAATTTGGAAATAAATTATCAGTGAGAAGAATTCCAGTAAATACAATACTGTTAAAATCTAGAAAGTTGAGACCCTCCAAAGTTTAAGATATTGATTTAGAATTCTAGTGTTTTGTACATCAATCATCTTTATATGCTCATTATCATAACTAACCTTACTAACAGTGGTTTCCTTTATGTGGTACTTGTGGACAGCAATCACAATCACTGTCCACAAGCACCATGTAGGAATGTATCCCCTATTAACCCATGTTATAATGTCCTTATTTAGCGATCAGTCACTTAGTGATCAGTTTTTCAAGAATGTAACCCAATTGTTAAATGAGGGATACTTGTATGCTAGTGAGTAAAAGAAAGCCTTTATCAAAAATACATTAAAGCAAGGTTTGATTTCACAAGCAGCATGCAAATTTGGGTGAAGAGCAGTGGGTAGGGATGTACCGATATATCAGTAGATTTTTAATAGTATCAGTATCAGCTGATATTTCAAAAGTATAATTTTTCCAAAATTATGAATAAAAGACTGTTTAGAAGATGAAATTTCCAATATTTTATTGTTTTATCACTCCACATAACTCGTTATTTTTTCATCATAGCCTTTTTTTATTTTATTTTAATCAAAGCCTAGGTCCTAAGAAATGTAGCACACAAGTTTTACCCAATTTCTTTTCAAACAGTCAATCAAACAAGTGTAAATTCTTTGAGAAATAGATATAAAGCCTAGAAAACCAAACACAATCTTGTAGTCATAGCTCACAATATTAATCCAGCTAGCTGGTTAAAAACACATTTACTAAGCCCAACATCGGCCCACAGTCCAATTGTATAACAAACAAAACTATAACGATGCAATGTTGTCATCTTTAATAAAAAGGATTATTGCTTTGTTGCCAAATTTTCAACACAGAAAATAAATTATGAATATGTTACAAAAATATGACAAACTTTAATAAACCCTAGCTGGATTGGTATCGGTTATCAGCCAATACTATTTTTAAATATTGGTATTGGTTATCGGCTAAAAAGCAATATCGGTACATCCCAAGCAATGGGCCAAAGTTTTGTGGACTAACAAAAGCAGATTTGAAATATTTGGAAATGATAAAGAAAAAAATTTGTTAATAGACACACAGCAGAGGAATATAAATTAGAATGCTTAACCTCTTTGCTATGAAGCTGCAGCAAAATATGCTTAACCCCTTCACTACGATGACATACTTTGTACATCATCATAGTGAAGTGGTAACTTTTACATCAAAAGGCAAATGTTTGTTGACATTTTAGTCATCAGTTTGTTTGAGCATAGCCAGCTGGCTGCAACTGACATTCCAAGTCTTGTTCACTTGACACTGTGACCCCACATACATGAGGTATGTTACATTAAACAATTATGATAAGGCATAAAAGTGCTGGTGTTTATAACAATATCATGGTACTTATACCAGTGTCCAGTAATTTTTGACAATGTGGTATCATAGTGATGTTTAAGTGTTTATAAAGGATAATTAATAATGATAATAATAATGATAATAATAATGATAATTAATTGTCTCTGCTTGTCTGGGTTGATAATCTGATAACTCAATGGGTATCTGGTTGGAAAAAGTTTGAGAACCACTTGTTTGAAGCTTTTCTGTTGTAATAAATTTTATTTACTTCTTTATTTACTGGATATACTGTTAATTTTCATTTTGTCGGTGGTCTAGTTATTTGTGAGTAATGCTCATAGTTTTCTGCTTTTTTAGGAGTCGTGTTTGTAACCCCCCCCCAAATAATAATAGACAATTTGTTCAGTTAATTTATTTCAAGTCATAATAGTTCATGCTTGTTATGCATGTTATGTTATATGCTTTATATACCTTTTGATTTTAAAATTTTGCAGAAAATATCCACTATGAAGCGAAATCGAACCAGTGGATTCCAACAAAGAAAAATGAAGGAGGCAAGAGAAGAGGTGGCTCAGGCAATGTCTGGATCAATTTTGAAGTATGTGACACCTTCAACATCAAGTGCAATAGAAGTAAGTCCTGAAGATATTCAGCCTATTGAATGTGACAAAGTTGAAGTAAAGGAATCATTCTTGGGCTTCTTCCCTATTGCTGGAAAGACTGCTGCTAAGCTCACAGGGGATATCCTGAGACATCTGGAGAGAGATGGACTGGACATAAACCTGTGCCATAGTCAAGGATATGACAACGCTGCAACTATGGCTGGGATTCATGGTGGTGCTCAGTCAGGTCATTCCATGTCAAATCAGACCAAAAATGTCAACCATCTCCGATTTTGTTTATACTTAGTACACTTAAGGATCCTTATGAGAAATGTAGATACCCAAAATTTCACACCTCTGTGACCTCAGGGTGCCGAGATATGAGGTCATGAAAGTTGACCTTTTGACCAGATTTCTTTGACATTTAATATATCTAAATTGTCATATCTTGGCTTCTAGTACTGGACTGATTTACTTCATTTTTATGTCATTTTAAAGCTTGAAACGAGTAGAATCTTTTGTCTATCTTGAAATATATCTCATAAATGATTCATAAAAAAGTTATAGAAGTTGGAAATATTTGAACTTTAATAAAAAAAAAAGTAGTCTCCAATATTTTTTTTTTTTTTTTTTTGTCCCAAGGTACCTCTATCCAAGCACAACATTGTGCAAAAATGTCATTATTCTCTGGCAAATACTTGAGAAAATATAGCACTTTCAGTGTGACAAATTTTTTAAAAAAATATTTAAAAAATGACAGAAAATGAAAAATCGTTGCTATTCCTATGAAAAATGATGTGGAGTAACTTTTTTTTGAAAGTATATACAGCAATACCCCGGTTATTGCAGTTTCGATTATTGCGGTTTACAATTTGATACCATAATCCTGATTATTGCATTAAAAATTAGTTATATTGCGGTATTTGATCATCATAAGTCTGGCAGCATATGTACTTCATGTGCATATGTTTGTGCATGCTCATCATACAGTAATCCGAACATGCCATCAGTATCGCTGCTGCCTTCATACAGTGTATTACATCTACTTGCATTGGCAGTTTTCTATTACATTTTAAACCCCTTGTAAAATGAGTTCGAAAAGAAAAACACAAGAAACTAGTGAAAGTGCTAAAAAGAAACGCAAGGTTATCAGTTTAGAAGAAAAATTAAGTATAATTAATAAACATGAAGCTGGTGCAACGAAATCTAAAATAAGTCGTGATCATGGCTTGAACGAATCAACTGTCCACCATATTGTACAACATGCAGACCAATACAAAAAACAGGGCAAAGTGCTTCTACATCATCTGGTTTTCAATCGACCAGAAACAGAAACTTTGGCAATATTAACGTATTTTACATGTATTATGTATCCCAATTATCGCGAATTCACATATTGCGGTGTTTTTATTGGCACAATTAACCGCGATAATCGGGGTATTGCTGTACAGCATCATGACAAATAAAATAACTAATTTTGAGCTTTAAATTTGGCACTTTGGTACTTATTTCCAATTTGCTTATGACAGTACTGTACTGTTTAAAATCTACTTGCAAACATAATATATTTTTCTGTGTGTTAAAATTTTAAAAGTATTTATGGGGGGGGGGGGGGGTGAGAAGGATCCACCCCAGGTGCCAAATACTTTAGGTATGCCCCTGAGTTGCAGTCTCCTATACGCTAATGAATCCCCCAGTAACTGTCTCTGGTAGGCTAAATTCTGCCTAGCCCAACTTCAGAATTAAAAGTATGTTATTGTTTACTTAAACACATTATTATTATTACATTATTATTTCTTTTAATTAACTAAAAAAGGAATTATTATAAATATTAAAGCAGGATTTATAACTACAGTACTGATGATGATGCAAGATATTTTCATTGTAAATGACTTCTGCTATGCTGATCTCATGCTCATGTTTCATATTAGTAGGAGTAAACATTAAATGCTTAAATACACTCAAAAGTTTTTTTCCTAAATATTCCTTGCTGAAATGTGGGTGTGTCTTATATGGCTGTGTGTCTTATAAGCCATCAAATACGGTAATTATTTGTCAAAATAGCAATGCCAGCTGCAAAATTGCTTCATGGACTGCTAATTTTCTTTCAGCAAGATAATGATCCAAAGCACATGGATAAATCTCTCAAGCAACTGTATGATTGGTATAAAGCAAGGAGATTTTCTATGCTTGAGTGGCCCTCTCAAAGTCCTGATTTAAACCTAAGTGAACACCTTTGGGATGAATTAGACTGAAGAGTAAAAGCAAGAGAAGACAAACCAACCAGCAAAGATCATTTACTTGAAACTTTAGAGGAGGAATGGTACAAAATAACACCAGAACTGTGTAAGAAGCTTGTTGATTCAATGCTGCATCACCTACAAGAAGTCAGAAAAAAACAGGGAGGTCACACAAAATATTAATTTTAATAAAATTATTTAAGTGAATTCATGATTTTTGTTATGCTTTCCTTGAATATAAATGATTAACCAAAATACTAGTACACTAAATGCATAGAAAATATTAGTTATGATTTTAAAATAAATTAACTTTTAAAATGTTTACCCAGTACCAGTAATGTAAACAGCCGAGAGGGAGAGAGGGGGGGAAAACAAAACTTTTGCAGGCTAGTGTATATGAGTTTGTGCATTATATTTGTGGTACTGTGTGTGTATATATATATATATATATATACACTATATGATCAAAAGTATTCGGACACCCCGGAAAATCCGCATTTCTGCAAATATCACCTTCGTCGAAAGGTATGCTGGGAAAAAGCGTGGCGAAACTATAATGCTGAGGTGTTCTGTTAAGTTATCAGTAACTGTTGTGAAGCCATGCCGCATGGACGTGAACTCTCCGAGTTCCAACGTGGACTCATCATCGGATGTTATTTAAGTAACGTTTCTATACGAAACATTGCAGCCAAACAGGATATACCAAAGTCGACTGTAGCGGATGTTATCATGAGATGGAAGCACGATGGTGCAACTAACGTGAAAAAATGTTCCGGATGACCACACAAACTGACGGAACGTGATAGAAGAAGTCTGGTACCACATGTCAAGAAGTCCCGCACATCCTCTGCCGCTTCCATCGCTGAGGAGGTAGGAAGAGCATCCGGTACCTCCGTTAGTACTGTAACTATCCGCAGAGAGATGCACAGACTCGGTTATTATGGTAGAGCAGCTGTACACAAGCCACTGATTACAAAAGTTAATGCCACGTGTCGTTTGGCCTGGTGTGTCTCCCGTCGTTCCTGGACCGTGGAGGACTGGAAAACTGTTCTTTGGAGCGACGAGCAATGTTCCCTATAAGGTGTGCATGTGTGCGCGCGCACACGCATTGTGAAACCCGCGCACACAGCAAAATAAAATGCGCACAGGCTCAAGCGTATCATGAGTCACGAGAGTAAATGAAGTAATTTAAAAAATTTCAGTTTAATGAATTCTATAAAGAACAAATTAAGAAACCACTTGAAAGAAAATCATTTGGACATGCTCATGCGAATTAAAAGTTACCTGAATGATGACAGATGTATTAATCTTCATAGAGTTTATTTGGAATCGGCAAATGCTAAAGATCATAGGGAGAAATCATAATCATACTTAAATGAAAGGCACTTTCATTTAATGTAATTTTGATTATATTTTATTTTATTGAATTTTATTATTTTCTATTTTATTCCTATTTTATGAATGGATAAAATCATGTATTAATCTTGATAGTCTATTTTAAATTGCTAAATGCTAAAAATTGTTTTGAGAAATGATAACTAAAATAGTAATTTTCAATTAGTTATTTTTATTTTATTTCTTTAAATTTTATTTTACTATTTTTTATTTTATTCATATTTTTAGAATGGATAAAATGTTTTCTTTTTTAAGAATATATAATATTTTAAATAGTTTTTTAATATCCATTTAATAGTACCTTAATGATTAAGCTATCACCTTATGGAAATAATATTTATTAAGTATTTAATATTTATATATATTTAATTTTGAAGATAATAGCACTCAGAAAAGTTTGCACAATTTTTCACCATGAATCTAAATGTATGCACAACGAAAATTTCTTGCGCACATGGACTCGAAAAAATTAGAGGGAACATTGGCGACGAGTCGCAGTATTCACTCTTCCAGTCTGATGGGCGTGTTTGGGTGTGGCGACAGCCCGGAGAATGGCTTCTTCCTGACTGTGTACGTCCAACGGTGAAGTTCGGTGGAGGGTCCATCATGGTATGGGGTTGTTTTTCCTGGCTAGGGCTCGGCCCGTTGGTTGTTATACCCACTACCATGAACGCTGACATTTATCTCGACGTTCTGGACAATTCGGCCCTCCCTACACTGTGGCAATACTATGGAGATGGCCATTGTTTGTTTCAACAGGATCGAGCTCCCTGCCATACTGCAAGGCGTGTGCAGGACTGGTTTTGTGAAAATAAGGTGGATTTGTTAGACTGGCCTGCTCAGAGCCTCGATCTCAACCCAATCGAGCACATGTGGGATGAACTGGAGCGACGGATACGAAACCACACACCACGCCCGGCTTCACTTGCATCTCTTGCATCAGCTCTGCAAGAGGAATGGTGAGCCATTCCTGCACAGACTTACCGAAAACTGGTGGAAAGTATGCCTCGACGTGTTGACGCTGTAATAAAAGCAAAGGGTGGACCTACTGGTTACTAAATGCCATAATAAAACCATTTTTCCCAAAACCATGCGGTGTCCGAATACTTTTGATCATATAGTGTATGTATATATATACTTAACTGAAAAAGAATGGGTTGGGAACAAAAATAGCTGCAATAAAAAAAAAATGTAGCCAATAATTCCACTTTATCAGTGAGAGATCACTTTTCTTTGCCTCTTCTCACTAGGCTCACAACCACTTTATTTTCTCTTGGATGCCATGATCAAAAAGTTAGTAAGGGCACTTGAAATATTAAATAAAATACATAGAACAACCTTGTGGGATGCTGGCAGGTGCAGACTGATGCTACTTGGGAGATAAAATGGCACCTGTATTCTTCCATGGGAACTACTTTGCTTGCTGTGACCCACAAATAGTCAAGCACCCAGGCTGCAATCTGCAAGGGGTTGCCACGGTAAATTAACTGTGAATTGATCTGCAAACAAAAAATCTGCAAATGGTGAGGGTCTACTGTATTCAACTTCACCTGGACACTGGGAGGGTAAAATCAATGAAAGGTTGGTATAATGTCTACAAAATTGCACCTAGCCCCAAAAAGTCAATGGCAACTTTTGTAAGTACGTAGCTACCTTTTTTGCCAGTGGGGAAGTTGTGACCCATCACATTGCTGATATTTCCATATTTACATCTTCCAAGGGATTTGGTGAATTCAATGCCTGATGATCGGTATGTAGGTGCATCCAAAAGTGGATGGATATGAACACAAACATTTTACAAATTTATAGCAAATGCTTTTGTGCCTTCAGTTGAGGAAAAAGGTGTCAAAAAACTAGTCCTGCTGTTTGTAGATTAACACAAAACCCATACTTCAATGGAAGTCACGTAATTGTGAAGAAAAAGGGGTAATTTTTTACTTACTCCCTCCGAATATGACCCACATACTTCACTGGGCCTTTTAAGCCTTTAAAAGCTTATTGGTATACACAAGTTCATAAATTCCAATGACAGTATAAAAACACTTCAGTTTCATGTAAGGACATTGCCCTTCTATTAAAGAATGTTTTGGAAACAATTCCCAAAAGTGTAAATGTAAATGGATTTGTTGCAACAGGTTTATGCCCATTGAACCTAAACAGGCCAGATTATTCAAAAACAATAGAACTTCAACAAGAACCTAAAGATTCAAACAATTCAAGTTCATTTGATGAAAATACCTCTCAAAGTATGGCAGAAAAAGAAAAATATAAAATTATCTTGCAGGTGTTAGGAGAAGAGCTCTAGTGCTGACCAACAAATTGTAATTAAACTTAAGGAAAAAATTTGTGAAACACACTAATTAATGCAAGAATTATGGTGGAAAATTATGGTAAAATCTAATGAACAACCTGCCCCCCAGGCTGCAGAAGAACCTCCTTCAAGCACAGCTTTCATCCCAGCAATGTTAGCTACTGACTCTTCTTTGGAACTTCAAAATATGCAGTCAAATGGAGCACTTGTCACTTACTCCAAGTACTTCAGCAATTAATTAATGGCCATAAGTATTTCTCTGGTGAAATAAAAATGAGAAAATATGAAGCAGTGAGTGAACAAATGCCAAGCTACTCAAAAGCAAAGAATTATAAAGCTTATCATGAGGAGGCTAAAGAAAAGAAAACAGAAAGCAAAAGTAGGAGCAATAAAAAATTAAAAGCAATAAGTATTCTAATGATTGGATTTGCTTTCATTGCAAAGCAAGCTGGAACTCAGGGAACAAATTGGTAATTCTAACTCGATCCCAGTTGAATGTGACAATTGTTCCCACACCACACACATTTGATGCACTCCAAAGAATCACTTGTGTTTTGTACATTTAAGCAATGATGACAGTAACATTGAGGTGGATTTTCTATGTAAATTTTGTATGGTGTTTGATGATGATACCGATTAATAGTAAATCATTATATATAGTTTTATACTTTGTAGCTCTATATATATATATGGTACACCATGATCTCCTATAACAAATATAATTTTTTATATTCCAGTGTGATTCATACATATCAATTTGTGCCAAAGTTATTTCCAATGATTAATTGTAAGGAAGGAAGAATGTTTAAGTTCAAGGACTTTATTTGTCATCCATAATTTGTGATGTGCGCAAATTGTGATACATTATACATGCCTTTCTTAATAGTTAAATGCAGTGGTGTAACCAAGGGGAGATGTGGTGGAATGTAACCTCTATCAGAAAAATTTATAAAAATTTAATAATTTGTAGAAGAAATGGAGATTTTAAGATCTAATGGAGGAGACTATGTATTTTTCAATATAGAATAATTAAAAACTAAAGTATTATAGTTTATCTACTTGTTTTGGATAATTTAGATTCAGTCTATTTTTCATAAGAAAAATGTACCCCCCCTCATCAGAAAATTCTAGCTACACGCCTGGTTAAATTTACAATTTTTTTATTGGAGCACTGAATAAAACTCGTACTTCCATTTACACTATTTAAATTACCAATAATGAAATTTATTCCTAGTGTCTTGATTACAGGATTTATATTAGTCTGAACAATTATTAGATACAAAAGGATGATTATTGAAAAGCTGGGTCAATCGGGTAATTCCAGGACAGATCAACCAATAAAACTGGAAAATACCACCACCACCTCTCCAATTTGGCTGAAACTTGGTACAGGGGTGGATTTTGGCCAAAAGAAATGATTCCCAAGTTTTTAGCTTGATCTGACCAACAGTTCAAAAGTTATGAGTGACGTCATTTTGAGGTCAAGCATTGACCTCACATTTTTCAAACTGCCATAACTTTCCTCCTGTTGGTCATAGCCCTATAAAAGTATACATTTTTGGAATCAGAATGATCTGTAGATTCCAAAAATGACATCAGTTTTGATGTAGGATGAAACATAAGAATTTTACTTATAAATGAATATTTGAGGTCATCATTTGACCTCTCGGATACTGAATTTCAGAAAAATTCATTGATGAGAAAAATGTTCCCCTATCATTTATCTATCATTATCAGCTTTAAAAAGTTTGTGTATAGGCCATTATACATGTCAAAATACAATTTAAGTAATACTAACTTCCTGTATTTTTTTATTATAAACATCTAATTTTGCCTCATTTCATGATCTAGACATCATCCTGAGAGCTATAGGTGCTTGAATATAGAGAAGTATACAAAAGAGTGCCACACATGGTATATACACCGTGTGTGTATATATATATATATTTTTTTTTTTGCTTGTTAATGCATTGTTATGTATATTTGAGTAACATCATCTTCCATGTTTTTTCTGTTATTCATCAACTATTTTTGCCCACAGGTCCTGTACTGTCATATATTCTTTATTTTGCAGTGCTAGTGAAGGAACCTGCTTATAAATATAGTGTAGTACCTTATTACGAAATGCCTCAGAATATGAAATTTTGCTCTGATCCTCTGAAGAAACAAAAAAAAAATTTTTAAAAGTGTAAGGAAAGTTAAGGACATTATTCTTAGGAGTCTTGGACTATTAAAAGAAGATGACCTATTATGTGTAAATTGTCTAAAATTAATATGAAAGGAACCAGGTCTTCTTAAGCAAACAGCAGTGGAAGCCATTTCACCAATGGAAATCAGTGAAGATTCATGTGCCTCATCTGACTCAAGTCTCTCCAATCCACAATTAATGACTCCTTCAAAGCATCTAGACAGCTTTCCAAAGAAAGACATACTTCCCTACTTGGATGAAAGTCCAACAAAAACAAGTAAGGCTATTTTGATGCAAATAAAAATATATACATACATATATATATATACAGGGGTTAGACAAAATAATATGAACACCCGCCAATTTCACCGGTTATCTTTACGGACTGCTCAGACACAAAGTAAATGGTCAAATGACTGGCAAACCTATTTAAATGTGTAACAGTGTGTATACGTCATGTTATAACCCTCACGTTGTTTTTACAGATCTGAGTGAATTATGAATTAGCAGTTATGAAAGACCTGTCAGACTTCCAAAGAGGGCAAATTGTCAGAGCGTGGATGGCTGGTGCATCGGTGACAAAAACCGCTCAGATGTTCAATGTATCCAGAGGAACTGTCTCTATGGTCATGTCTGCATACCAAAACCATGGAAAGACAAGCACTGACAAATACAATAGTGGACGCAAGAAGAAGCTGTGTGATCGAGACCGCCGGGTGCTAAAGCGCATTGTGACAAAGAACCATAAGACCACAGCTCCAAAAGTGACTGCAGAGCTTAACCAGTATCTTGCAAGCCCGGTATCGACCAGAACTGTACGTCGTGAGCTCCATGGAACTGGATACCATGGGAGGGCTGCAATTGCCAAACCCTTCCTTCCGCACATCAACATTGAGCAGCGCAGAAAATGGTGTAATGACCATAAGAATTGGTCAATGGACCGGTGGAAGAATGTAGTCTACTCCGACGAATCCTCCTTTACGCTATTTCCATGTTCCAGTCGAGTTTACATCTGGAGACAGCCTAAAGATGCTTATGACCCCGACTGCCTGACCCCAACCATTAAGCATGGAGGCGGATCTATGATGGTTTGGGCAGCAATATCGTGGAATACTCTTGGCCCAGCTGTAGTACTGCATGGTAGGGTTAACGCCCAGGTCTATCTGTCAATATTGGCTGACCAGGTCCATCCCATGGTCCAAACGCTGTTTCCCAATGGCGGCGCCGTCTTCCAGGATGATAATGCACCAATCCACACTGCTGGGGTCATTAAAAACTGGTTTGAAGAGCATGTTAGTGAAGTAGAATGCTTGGATTGGCCTCCACAATCCCCGGATCTTAACATTATTGAGCATCTGTGGTGTCAGTTGGAGCAGCAGGTCAGAAGCCGATTCCTACCACCAGCGTCTTTGGAGGAACTGGAGCAGGGTTTGCTTGAAGAATGGCTCAGGATTCCTCTAGCCACTGTCCAAAAGCTGTATGAATCAATTCCCTGACGCATTGCAGCTATTATTGCCGCTAAAGGAGGACCAACTCCATATTAAGAATAAAAACCGCCATTTATCAAGGTGTTCATATTATTTTGTCCAACCCCTGTATATATAGCTATAATGATTAAATAAAAAACATTTGTACAATGAATGATATTTATTATAAATTGACATATTATTTATTCCATGAATATTACAGTTTACTTGTATAACTAACACTTTATATTTATATTGCTTACAGCTGGTATGACATCAGCAAAATCAAAAACAAGGAACCTCCAAACTTTTGAAGAAGACAAAAAAAAATCAAGAGAAGTATAGAATCTGCATATGGAGTAGAACTTCCAGAAGCTGGTCCATCAACAAGTTCCCACCATGACAAAAAGAATTCTGAATTACATAAGTAAGTATCACTTAAATTAATTTAGGTACTATATATATTATATATATTATATATATTTATTTATATATTGTTATACATACTGTATATGATTAGGCCTATCTAAAGTAGCTTTAAGGTATCACCAATTAACGCAATGAAACTATCCACTTAGGGATATGTTTAGAATTTTTATATTTTATGACTAGCTAGTTAGAAATCTTTTTAATAAAAGTTTTCTAAAAATTGCAGGTATGAACTTCTCATGAGAGAGCTCAAGGATAAGTTCAACACCACACAAAACAGCAAGCTAAAACTTCAAATTTTATCACTGTCACAATTTACAATAGGTAAAACATCGACATTCTTTGGAACATCAACTTACATGGTAAAAAAAAGTCGCCATCTGAGAAGTGAACATGGAGTACTACCTGAAATCCCATCAATGAGTAAAGGCAATTACAAATGAGACAAAAGTGAAAGTGAGAAATTTTTATGAATTAGATGAATATAGCCGTCCATGTCCTGGAATGAAAGACTGCAAGGTTGTAATCAATGAAGGAGAAAAGATAAAGATGCAAAAGCATTTAATACTTTGTAATTTGCGAGAGCTCTATGCAGAATTTACTAAGGATTCAAATAATCCTCATATTGGATTTAGTAGTTTTGCCAGCCTTCGTCCTGCTTGGTGTATCCTTGCAGGTAGCAGTGGTACACATTCAGTTTGTGTCTGTACATATCATCAGAATCCCAAACTGCAGCTTGCAGCTCTTGGAGTGAGACAGCTAGAATATTCACAGCTGATGGCTGCTTCAGTTTGTGACATCAACAATGAAGATTGTATGATGCATAAGTGCCAAAACTGCCCACGCGAACAGGGTGTCAAGGCCTTGTTGGAAGGATTAGATGCTATGGAGACTCTACCAGAAGAAATTCATTATAAGCAATGGGTGACAGTGGACCACTGTTCACTGACAGAAAAGGTTGAGAATTTATATGATTTCATAGAATCATTAAGTAAGAGCATTTCTAATCTCACAAGACATCATTTTACAAGTAAACACCAAGCAGAATATTTTAAAAATTTTAAAAATAACCTTCCATTGCATGAAGGGTGCTTAGTAGGAGATTTTGCAGAGAACTATTCATTCATTGTCCAGGATGCAGCACAAGGATTTCATTGGGAAAACTCTCAATGCACAGTACACCCATTTGTGTTTTACTGGAAACAATCTGATACCATCTGTCATCAGAGTTATTGCTTCATTTCAGATTCATTGAAACATAATACATATTACAGTGATGGTGTACTCTTTTCTCCAAGAGCTAATACCTGTTATTCGTGCAGAACATCCAACTCTGACAAAAATTCACTATTTTACTGATGGATGTGCTGCTCAGTATAAGAACAAATTCAATTTCTTGAACCTTTGCCATCACAGAGCTGACTTTAGGATTGATGCTGAGTGGCATTTTTTTGCTACATCGCACAACAAAAATGCATGTGATGGAATTAGAGGTACTGTCAAGAGAGCAGCAGCAAAAGCAAGCCTACAAAGACATGTCAAAAAACAAATTTTAACAGTTGAAGACATGTACCAGTTTCATTCCAATGAAATGAAGTCTCTAATAAAATTTTTGTGTGTGTCATCAATGAAAATCAACGAGATTGAAGAGAGATTAGAGCAGCGCTTACAGCCCCTCAATCAAGTCAATTGCAGGTACCCTAAAACTTCATAGATTCGTACCTATGTCAATGGATAGCTTAATGGTTTAGCGTCGGTAGGGGTGAGTTGAGCCGCCAATTTACATATTTCTATGCCACACCTATAATACCTATCATACATTTTTTTTTTTTTTTTTTAAGTTCAGGAAGAACCGATTCGCCTCTATTTAAAAGGGCATATCTCAGCGGAAAAACAAAGAAAAAGGGAGAGGAAAGACAGAGGAAAAAGAAAGGGTGGAGGGGACAGTCGAAGTGGAAAAAGACCAAGGATGACAAGGACTGCAGGGTCGAGCCCCATCATCCTTGGGTGCTAGGGCTGGGAGGGCGCACGTGAAACCTCCAGGAACAAGCACGTACAAACGAGCACAAAGAGCACTCAAGAGCATGAGCTTAGAACCCCCTTGCGGGGCCCTATCATACATGTCTGATGGTTTCATGGAAGGATAGTTACTAAATGATTTACAGTGCCCGCGAAAAGTATCCGATCACTCAAGAAAATACAATATTTTCCCTTGATATTCAGAGACACGTAATTCACTTTCTATTTGTTCTAGCGACATCTGGTAACTTTGAGGTTGCTCGCTGATATGAGAGCTATCCAACGCATTCTCAAATTAGTGTTCTGGTAGCCTTCGTTGCGGGTGGCTGTGTCTCAAATTTGTCAGATTTCACTGTTTGTGTAAATTTCTTGATATTTTTTTTTTTTTTACAGAAAGTGGTGTAAATAAAATTTATATATAATGTGTGCTAAAAAACAACTTAAGAGTGATTGTCGAGGTGCTATTGTTGCTTTGCATGCATGTGGGAAATCACAGAGACAGATAGCTAAGGAATTAAACATATCCCAAAGTACCGTTAATTTATGGGTTTCACGGGCTAAGAACAATGGTGGCCTAACCACGCCAGTCCCTAAAAAACGATCTGGCAGACCGAGAAAAACAAATTCGCGAACAGACAAACTTATGAAACGTTTAGTATTGAAAAACCCAACAATAACTGCGAAAGAAATAAAATTTAATATGAATAATTTGTTATCTGGTGTTTCTGAACGAACTATCCAGGAGCGGCTCCAAAAGAACTCGGATTACCATCTCGCCATGCTGCTAAGAAACCGTTCATTAATGAAAAAATGCGTAAAAAAAGTGTCGCATTTTGTAAAAAATACATTCATTGGACTGTTGATGACTGGAAGAAGGTTTTATTTAGCGATGAGTCGACATTTTTGACATTCAGAAGTTGTCCAAAAAAGGTTCGCCGGCCTATTGGCTCAAATAGGATGGACCCTAAATACACCCTAAAGACAATGAAACACCCTCCAAGTGTGATGGTTTGGGGTTGTTTCGGTTACTATGGGCGTGGAAACTTATATTTTCTTCCGAAGAACACAACTATGAATGGTGCACGGTATTTAGCAATGCTACAGGATAAACTTCCAATGGCAATGGCAATCCAAAGGACAAAAACATACATGCATGATGGTGCACCATGTCACAGGGCCAAAATAGTGACAAAATGGATTACTGACAATAAATTTGATATTTTGGATTGGCCTGGTAATAGTCCAGATCTCAATCCGATAGAAAATCTGTGGCTAATAAAAAAATAAGGTTGAATGCCACGACACTGGCTCAGTCGAAAAATTACAAGAGGCCATCAAAAAGGTATGGTGCAAGGAAATATCAGTGGAAGTTTGTCAAAACTTGATTAAATCCATGCCAAAACGTCTAGAACAAGTCATCCAAACCAAAGGACAGATGACAAAATACTAATATAAGGTTAGTATACATTTAAACATTGTTTTTTATGTAAAAAATACAAATTTCAAGGGTGATCGGATACTTTTCGCGGGCACTGTATACTATGCTGTAGGGGTGATAGGCTAATTCTAATATTAATCATAAAAATGGAAAAAGTATGTAGCTCACCATATACTCCAGGTCATGGGGTGAGTTGAGCATGGTTTCGTTTGTGAGAGTGAGTAACTTTTTAAAACTAAAATTAGCTAACACTAGGAAGACTAGCTACATAACTATTAACATATTCATAGCTATGTAACATATATTGTTTGTCTATTATTTCTTGGCCTTTTTGTAGGCCTGGAAAGAATGGTCCAGGCCTACAATATGGAACTTTCTTGCAGAACACCTCAAACCATGCAGCAAACACCTCACTCACCATCCACCCATTGTCCAAGAAGGCATAATGCGTCCCAGGGTAAGGCTTAGACCCTCGCCATGTGCTCCAGAACTTCTTGCCTTTGAAGACAATGAATGGTGGGAGCTTCTCTCCAGCAGCAGATATTCCAGCCATGACTAGTTGCTTCCCTGCCGGAGGTTGCCGTTACACGTGATGCTTTCTCACCTGCAGGTGAAATGATTTTTGTCTTTTGTGGGTCAGTGAACAAACAGGTTTCATCAATATTCCATACACATTCTGGGCGCCCTTCAATGTTTAGGTTCCTCATTTGTTTTTTGACATTGTTAAAATACTCATAAATTATTTCTGGGTTACTAGCTGCTGTTTTTCTAGTTTTCTCCAGAGCTGAAGGAATCTTAACCGAGAGTCCATACCTCCTCATGAAGCCTGTGAGCCAGTCATCCCCAGGCAAACCATCCTTGAATTTGCAATATTTACGTAAGTGATTGCCAACAGTAGTGTCACTATCGATGTTGGACTTCACATAGCTCTGGACGATGGTTTGCACTTCCTTCCTCGTTTGCCCAAATCCCCATTGGGCTAGCTCCTGTTCAGCCTCACGAGGAAGAGACAGTTGGCCTCCCGATTTCTTTGAGGGTGAAGGGCGTGGCTCAGGTCTGTCCAACCTTCTCTGAAGTCATCCTATCCACTTTGTATTGCACAGCAGCTGCTCTGACACTAAAGCCATCATCTTTCACAGCTTTAATTGTAGCACTGAGCTTATCTTTATGAACTGGATCTCTTTTTCTCTGGTAAGTGCGAGGCATTTTGCCTTTCTTACTGTGCACTGCACCAAGCTAGCTTATTTGCATAGAAAACAATATATCTACAAAGAAAATAAATGCATTAACATCATAATGGCATCCAAACTGGGATTTTTGTAACTGAGAAACATAGGCTCAACTCACCCCATGGTACCAGAAATGCCTGGGGTGAGTTGAGCCATTACCAAAGTCAACACCAACTTAATGTTTGGACTGATATACCATTTTGGCTCCTAAAATTTAACAATATAAACCTTTCCCTACATTCACTTCAAATTTCCAGACAGTGACATTGAAAATAGTGTTGCCAGGCAAATTTGAAAAAAACATTGTTTTTCTGGCTCAAAAATTTTTTGAGGTGCAAAACCATAGGATCACTTTGAACCTCAGTAAAACAGGTTTGTTTTTAATTCAACTCAACAACCTGTTGTGGTGTTATAGTACAAGACTTAAACTTTCAACATGTATATCCATCTTTCATGATTTAATTTTTTTTAGGAATTGGGGGCTCCTGGATCAACTCACCCCAGGCAGTCGGGGGTGCTCAACTCACCCCTACCGACGCTACCACCTCTCTCAGAGTACCAAAGGAGAGCTCAAAAGCCTACTGAAGGATATTGGCACTCAGTCTGGTAGCGAAGAGGGGAGCAGTCTTCAGGGAAACACATGCACTAAAGTGAAAGTTAGGTGTTTTGTTGGATGTATATATGGACAAAAATTGTGGTTTGGGCTGGTAAAAGACTATGATGCTGAATATGATGATTACATTATTAATTTCCTGCATTCCTCAGGCATTGCCCCATCATATACATTCCCAACCAAAGAGATAGTTACCCAGTGCCAGCAAACAATATCCTTGGAGCAGTACAGGCAGAACTAAGAGGAGGAACACGTATACATCCAGTATATTTTCCCAGCAGAAGATATGGAAAACTTTGCAAAGGAGCATATAAATAGATTAACCTAAATTTTACTGTGTATATATACATATGTACGATGTTAATTACTATGATGTTATCCTTATATAATATGGAGTCATTATACAGGGTGTGCCATAAGTCCTGCATCATAGGAAAAATAATAAAAAAAGGCAAAACAAAAGCTTTTATTTACAGAATGTGCTCAATATGGCCACCATTATTTTCAATACTGGTACACAAATTCAGACGTGACACCCAGTCAGCAAGCACACGGTGAATGATGTCAAGAGTAATGGTGTTACATGCCCCAAATGTTCAACACACTTAATTTTCTCTGCGTATACCAGCACTTTCAAGTGGCCCCAGAGATAAAAATCTAGTGGCATGAGATCCGGGCTTCTAGCTGGCCATTCCACAGGCCCTTGACGTCCTATCCAATGACCAGGGAATTGTTGGTACAGGTATTCCCTTATTTGGGTGCTGTAATGTGCAGGAGCGCCGTCTTGCTGGAACCATGTTGGGAAATTTCCTTCTTCGTTCAAGACACTGGGAAATGCTTCTTCCTTGAGCATACGTAGGTAGGTGCCTCCAGTGACATGTTCATCGAAAAAGAGGGGGCCTATGATGCAATCCTTCCAAATGCCACACCATACCATCACCTGAGATGCACCTTGTTCCTTTGAAGAGGTATACCAGTGAGGGTTGTTTTGAGACCAGTAGCGGGTGTTCTGTCGATTTACCTCACCATTTCCATAAAAAACAGCCTCGTCACTGAACAGAATGGTGGTGGACAGGAAATTGGCATCCCGAGCATATTGTTCCGTAGCCCATTCACAAAATTCAATCCAACAGTTAGGATCATATTTGCTTAATTTCTGTAGGATCTGAAGTTTATATGGATGCCATTTGTGAGCCTGAAGAATGCGATGAATGCTACTTTTCGACACTCCTTTCTCAGTGGACAATCGCCGAAGAGACTTACTGGGACTTCTGTTAAAATGAGCCAGAATAGCAGTCGCTGTATCATCGTCAGTGGACCTCCTTGAAGGTCCACTGCATGGTTTATCTTCTATGGATCCTGTTTCCTTAAACTTTGCAACAAGTCTGCTAACACAACTCTGTGTTATTGGCTCGCAGTCTGGATGCAGTCTGTTAAATTCAGCAGCAGCCTCTCTTTGACTCCAATTTCCTATGAGTAGAATTATCTGGATTCGTTCTTCCTTGCTCACAGACATTATGGCCTGTAGAAAGAGAGAAATATGAATTATGGTTTGTAGAAGTAGAAAAATATTAATTTCTCCTATGATGCCAGACTTATGGGACACCCTGTATATGTATTACCTATTACTTTTTTCTTTAAGTAATGTTCAACTGTTTTGATAACTTTCATATTGTATTCATTAATAAAGGGGATTGGAAGTTCCCCCATAACAATAGCCAGTTTAATCAATGTTGTCTGATGAGTCTTGTGGCAGAGATGAAATGGGGGATATTTATTTTTGTTTAAATACCTAATACATAACAATACATTAACAAGCAAAATATATATATATATATATATATATATATATATATATATATATATATATATATATATATATATATACACACACACAGTATATATCATGTGTAGCACTCTTTTATATACTTCTCTATATTCAAGCACCTATAGCTATCTAGCTCTTAGGATGTCTAGATCATGAAATGAGGCAAAATTAGATGTTTATAGTAAAAAAATACAGGAAGTTAGTATTACGGTACTTAAATTGTGTTTTGACATGTATAATGGCCTATACACAAACTTTTTAAAGCTGATAATGATAGATAAATGATAGGGGAACATTTTTCTCATCAATGAATTTTTCTGAAATTCAGTATCCAAGAGGTCAAATGATGACCTCAAATATTCATTTATAAGTAAATTTTTATTTTTCATCCTACATCAAAAACGATGCCATTTTTGGAATCTACAAATCATTCTGATTCCAAATATGTATACTTTTATAGGGCTATGACCAACAGGAGGAAAGTTATGGCCGTTTGAAAAATGTGAGGTCAACACTTGACCTCAAAATGACGTCGCTCATAACTTTTGAACTGTTGGTCAGATCAAGCTAAAAACTTGGGAATCATATTTTTTGGTCAAAATCTACCCCTGTACCAAGTTTCAGCAAAATTGAAGTGGTGGTGGTGGTGTCCATTGGTTGATCTGTCCTGGAATTACCCAATCATTAGTATTTCAAAGATCACAAATTTATTAAGTAATTTCTCAAAAACAAAAGTGAATAAAAAGTTGCAATGCGAGTCAGCTGGAAGGGATGTGTCAGTACTCTATTATGAGCAGTAAGGGTCAGTTGAACATTTATTCCTTCCATCTACAAAAATCTATGAAAAAAATATTTATACTTATGTGGTTGATTAATTATTAGCACTGCTACCCTAGGTAGTCATTTTAGATTAGTTAGATACTTATTTCCCATATGACAAATTTTGGCCAATAAGGATCTTAGTAATAAAAATTTGACTGTCAAAAAACTAGTGTCCACAAAACTTAATATTTACTAATTCTATATTCACTTTATAAAGGCAAAATTTACTACTTTCCATGATTTACTAGGAAACCTTCATATTTTCATAGGAGATTAAAAATTTTGATACTTTTAGTTACATAATACAACTGCATATATCAAAAAGGCTTATCTTCAATGATTTAGATATAATCTCAGTGTGATATCTCAGCCAAGTCCCAAGCTATGCTATACCAATATTCCAAAACTTTAAATCTGTAAATCTTAAGATGTTATCACCTGAATTTTGAAAAGATAACTAGCTATATGCTATAATCTACATAACAATATAACACTTCTTTCAAGAGTACTATTTTTTGTGCAAATACATTATAAGCAAGTTTTCATGAAATATGATATCTCATTGCTATTCATTCATATGCTCGACCAATCATGTGACATGTATTTCCACTTTGGCTGAGAGGCAGTTATTCATAATATTTTTGTTAGTTTTAACAAAAATATCACAATGTAACTTAACTAATTGTCAAGGGTGTACAACTGACTTCATTGGGCATTCAATAATTTTCCTGTATAGCTAATATGTTTGCACAAAAAACAATACTCTTGACAAAAGTGTTATATATATTATGTGGATTATAGATGTATAGTTACCGTATTTTTTCAAAATCCAGGTGATGACATCTTAAGTTTTACCTTTAAATCTTTCAAATTTAAAATTTTTTTAGTATTGTCTTTATAGATTCCACAAACTCCAGTTGGTCTACAAGAAGTTTGGCAAAAGTGACAAATTCTGAAACAAGTGAAGCCACTCCAAATCCTATACAAAATAGAAACAGTAATACAAATTCCAGGTAGCTATGACTAATTACTACACCAGACCTCATTGGACCGCACCAGTACAAAATATTAATAACATACTCATCAAAATTAATAAAGCAATGTTATATGCATTAGATGTATTTTCATCTGATTATGAATATAAATTTTGGCAAATTTTACGAGTCTACAGTAGCTATCTGATCTATCTATCTGATCTATCTATCTATATACACAGTGGTACCTCTCTTAACCCTAATAACAAATTTTCTCTTAATGAGAAGCCTCCCATTGACCATAATACTCCACATAACAAGTGCAGACCCTCATAATGAGCGCTCAATGAGCACCCATTGGAACATGTGATGCGTGAGCATCCGTAGTGTCCATCCCTACCGTAGCGTCAGTCCTTATCGGAAATAGCTTGTGAACAGTTGTGCCTTCATATTTTTCTTAAATTTATGTATTTATAAAAATTAATAAAACAACAAGTGAACAGTGCAGTGTTCTTAATTTTACTGTAATTTTCTACATTCTTTTTAAATTAATTTAACTTGTAGCCATGGCCCCGAAGAGATCTTCATCCTCTGGTAGACTTGGTGATGCACCAAAGAAGACCAGGAAAATTATTAGCATGCAAACAAAGCAGGAAATAGCGCAGAAAAGTGAGTCAGGTACCAGTACTAATGAACTTAGTGAACAATATGGTTTGGCCACTAGTACTGTGTCAACAATTCTAAAGCAGAAAGAACTCAAAGAAGGTTAAGGTGACTGATGCTACTACAAGAATGGCATATATATATATATATACAGAGCCGGCCCTAACAAGTGCGGGGCCCTAGGCATTTTGATAATACGGGGCCCCACTCCAGAAAAGATTTTAGTTCATAGTAAAAAGGCAAAAAAATAATCTGAAGTGCTATACATTTATTGTAGACATCTGTCTAATAATATTAAGAATAACAAAAAAAATGCTTTCATTAAGAATACTAAAAAAATACCATACTTTATAAACTTATAATATATTTTAAAGACTAATTTTTTTAACCTTCCTTTCTGAAAATTCCATTAAAAGGGGTTCAAAATTTAAACCCCTTACTTCTTCATGTTCAATTGGCAATATTCCAAGGTTATTTAGCCTATCTTGGCCCATATTAGACCTTAAGCAGTTTTTAATTAATTTTAATTTTGAGAAGCTTCTTTCTCCTGATGCTACCATCACAGGAATTATTAAAAATATTCTTAGAGCAATCAATAGATGAAATGAAGTCAAGTAATTTTAAAAGCTGCCCTATTAAATCTGATGGTATCATTGGTCTCATAACCTCTACCTCTTCACCAAGCATAGGGCCATCTATATCTGAGAAGTTTGATGTCCCAATGGAGTTTATTTGCCCAGCCCCAATGGCAGCGCGGGGCCCTTGGCAGCTGCCTAGCTCACCTTGCCCTAAGTCTGGCCCTGTATATGTGTATATATATATATATATATATATATATATATATATATATATTATATATATATATATATACAGGGTATCCCATAAGTCTGGCATCATAGGAGAAATTCATATTTCTCTATTTCTACAAACCATAATTCATATTTTTCTCTTTCTACAGGCTATAATGTCTGTGAGCAAGGAAGAACAAATCCAGATAATTCTACTCATAGGAAATCGGAGTCAGAGAGAGGTCACTGCTGAATTTAACAGAGTGCATCCAGACCGCAAGCCAATAACAGAGTTGTCTCAGCAGACTTGTTGCAAAGTTTAAGGAAACAGGATCCATAGAAGATAAACCACACAGTGGACCTTCAAGGAGGTCTACTGACGATGATACAGCAACTGCTATCCTGGCTCATTTTAACAGAAGTCCCAATAAGTCTTTTCAGCGATTGTCCGCCGAGACAGGAGTGTCAAAAAATAGCATCCATCGCATTCTTCAGGCTCACAAATGGCATCCATATAAACTTCAGATCCTACAGAAATTAAGCAAATATGATCCCAACTGTTGGATAGAATTTTGTGAATGGGCTACAGAACAATATGCTCGGGATGCCAATTTCCTATCCACCACCATTCTGTTCAGTGACGAGGCTGTTTTTTATGGAAATGGTGAGGTAAATCGACAGAACACCCGCTACTGGTCTCAAAACAACCCTCACTGGTATACCTCTTCAAAGGAACAAGGTGCATCTCGGGTGATGGTATGGTGTGGCATTTGGAAGGATCGCATCATAGGCCCCCTCTTTTTCGATGAACATGTCACTGGAGGCACCTACCTACATATGTTCAAGGAAGAAGCATTTCCCAGTGTCTTGAACGAAGAAGGAAATTTCCCAACATGGTTCCAGCAAGACGGCACTCCTACACATTACAGCACCCAAATAAGGGAATACCTGTAGCTACCAACAATTCCCTAGTCATTGGATAGGACGTCGAGGGCCTGTGGAATGGCCAGCTAGAAGCCCGGATCTCACGCCACTAGATTTTTATCTTTGGGGGCCACTTGAAAGCGCTGGTACACCGCAGAGAAAATTAGGAGTGTTGAACATTTGCGGCAGCGCATTATTGGGGCATGTAATACTATTACTCCTGACATCATTCACAGTGTGCTTGCTGACTGGGTATCACGTCTGAATTTGTGTATTGAAAACAATGGTGGACATATTGAGCATGTTCTGTAAATAAAAGCTTTTGTTTTGCCTTTTCTTATTTTTTTTCCTATGATGCTGGACTTATGGGACACCCTGTATATACATATATAACTTTGATATACTATACCAAACAAATCATCAAGGCCATATAAGTTGACCTAACCAAGCATTCAATTATTACGGCACTTCAAAACCTAAAACAAATTATTAACAAATTTAAAATTAGGAAATTTTATTTATTATTTTATTATTAACGTAAATGTAGATTAAGATTATAGCAAATTTAAAAAAAAAGGGACCTTTTCCAGTTTGTGTACCGTTTTTCATATAATTTATTTTTGAGAATATTTTTGTTAAAACTAACAAAAATATCACGACTTAACCTAACCAATTATCAAGAGCATACAGTTGATCTATTAGTAAATAGTAAATACTATTCCAGAAACAAACAATGTTATAATTAATAATAGATCAACTGTACACCCTTGATAATTGGTTAGGTTAAGTCATGATATTTTTGTTAGTTTTAACAAAAATATTCTCAAAAATAAATTATATGAAAAATGGTACACAAACTGGAAAATGTCCAAAAAAAGTCTACATGTGCACAGGACTGCTAGCAGAATAGCCTGGAAAACTATTTCAGCCAGTGCTGGTCAAATAGCACATCTACATCTAATGCATATAACATTGCTTTATTATTGATTTTGATGAGTATATTATTATTTCATCCTGCTGTTGTCCATTGAGATCTGGTGTGGTAATTAGTCATACTGCAAATTCCCTATCGAATACTATTTATCTAAAAAGTGACTCAGCAAAGATTTAGTAAAACATACCCACCCAAACTGGTGATGAAAAAAGGTTTTTCTGGTATATTTCATGCTGTTTCAATTGAATCTGACCTTCATTTTTGGCACAAATGCACTGTTATGGAGATAAACCCTCTCTCACCAGGGCTTTGAAGAAAAGGGAAAATGTGGGCTAAAAAGGCCAGAATCAATTGAAAAAGCATGAAATATACCAGAAAAACCTATTTTCATCTGTAATATTCATGGCAAAAGTAACCTAACCTAACCTAACCTGGTACTACTTACCTTTCTGGGTCCTAACAATGACCCAACTTTATCTTTCTAAGTATAATCGCTTATGGCATTGGATACCACAAAGGTTAATTGAATGCCCAATTAGGTCAACTATATACCCTTGACAATTGGTTAGGTTGTGATATTTTCGTTAAAACTAATGAAAATAAAAATAATACAACTTAACCTAAATAACTGTCAAAGGCATTCAATTAACCTAACTAGGCATTCAATTAACCTAACTAGGCATTCAATTAACCTAACTAGGCATTCAATTAACCTAACTAGGCATTCAATTAACCTAACTAGGCATTCAATTAACCTAACTAGGCATTCAATTAACCTAACTAGGCATTCAATTAACCTAACTAGGCATTCAATTAACCTAACTAGGCATTCAATTAACCTAACCAAGCATGGGTACCCCATAATGAATTTGGGACCTAGGAAGGTAAATAGTACCCCTAACTTAACCTATACCTATATGATGTCCCACTCGGACAGGGAGCTTCCACTACAGACAACCATTTTAAAATGACTATTGAATTCAAATTTCAATAGCCAAACCTATGCGGGAGAATCATATGACAATAGGGCAGCCACTGATTGGCTAATGATAATAATATAACTACATACGTCACAGGACAAGATGATTTGACTAATGAATAATGGCGCCAAAATTTAATAATTTCAAAAATAAATCTCAATGAATAAGAATTTTCATCAAAATTAGTACAGAATAAAGTATTCTTATTTTTTTTAAGCTCTATCTTGCTGTATAAATATCAATATCGAGTTTGGTAGATGTGTTCTACCAAGTCTTAACCAGCGACTCCTCCAGGTTAAACTAAAGTTTTAGCTTGAAAGATTATACCCTCACTATTAAATTTCTACCAAACTTCTCAGTTTGGTATAAAGTGTATAGTACCAAAATATAGTAAATATTTACTATTACACCAGTCTCTGGTAGAAAGTTTTAAAAGCTGGTTTTCAATATTTTTCAATGTGCTGAATTAAAAAATGATACTCATTTCTGTCGCAAATAATTTGTTAGAGAGTTATTGAAGCTTAAAGCTTTTAAAACTTTCTACCCTTTTTTACCTAACCAAACCTATTTTTATACCCATATTTAAGTCGTCTTTAACATTAAAAACCAGCTTTTAAAACTTTCTACCAGAGACCAGTATAATAGTAAAGAAATACCCAAAATATAAGTACTTTCTATATTCAGTTTTATGCTACAATCTTTTAAAACTGTTCTCTTATATATTTTATATATGGTGTGTATATATATATATATATCTATATATATATAATATATATATATAGAGAGAGAGAGAGAGAGAGAGAGAGAGAGAGAGAGAGAGAGAGAGAGAGAGAGAGAGAGAGAGGAGAGAGAGAGAGAGTAAAGCCCTTAAATTTTTCATAGCCATAGGTCCTATCTTATATAATATATTAGACCAAGTTGAACTGCAGGGTTAGAATTTTATATCACTGGGTGATCTCACATTTAGTGCACTGTTATTCTTATTGCAAACACAAATTCCTTTTTGGGGTTTATTTTTAGCTAAACTATGATAACACCATCATATGTATGAGCCACAGACATATCTAAACGAAGCTTGGTACTAGAAAGTGATAGGATTAGGTTAAATGGCAAGCTTTTATCTTAGTTTTTAATGACAAATATTAGAAACGTAGGCCTACACTATCGGATCTGAATCAAGCAATTGAAAATCACAATTTGGCCTACGAACCTGGAGTTCCCTGTCCTTTCATTCGCTGCATATCAGAGTGCCCACTAAATCTATATAGTTTTTTGTGGCACCAAACCTAAAATTACTAAAAATTTAACTGTTTTTAATAGTCAATTAAATAAATTGTCAAAAACACCACGCACCCACCACAACACCACAAACAGCAACACTATAACTGAAACGAGGCAATGACACTCATCGATGTAAATAAACCTAAAGAAACAAAATAGCATCAATTTATACAAGTTCTGAATCAAAACCGAAGTCAAAAGTCAACTTCATAATATTCTCTCTCGTACCGAACTCTTCGATAAATATGTTTAATAATAGGTTAATCAGGCATTTCAGTAACATAAACTTAAAATAAAGATAAGATAAACTGGAATTTTATTTAGTTTAATATAGTGAGTAGTCCTATATTCTTTCTGTAGTGAGTGTAATAGGAGGCGTTTGTCGGGTCTGGTTCCAAAGAACATGTAATTCTCAGATGATTCCCCACTGGTACAGACTGAAAGTTAATGGGTACTCTTGGTAGTCAAGACCTCAGAATGGATGTATTCAGTTTCAGAGATGCTACATGGGAATACAGAATTGTGGGATTGTTAGTGCTTTTTGGAAGTCATGGTAACTGGAACAGGAAAGAGAGAGGGCGCATGTATACCCCTGGTGATCCATAGCACCGCAGTAAGGACAGACAACAGCCGTGCGATGGCACTTTGCATGTACACGGTGAAACATCTTACAGAAAAAAAGATTATCGTAACGAGAGGCGATATGGAGAAAGGAACCCATCCTGACGGGTGCGGACGTAATATACATCTACTGAATACCCTGATATGTCAAACGCTCTTTCGAAATATCAATGCTTCCATGGGTAGGGCGGGGTACAGGCTGCACCCAAAGGTCACTAAGGGAAGTATGGTCGCCAGAAGACGAAGCTTGAAAACCGTCCCAGAACTCAAGGAGGAATCCATTCCGAACCTAAAAACTTCGCGATTTAGATTGAAGCAGCCTTAACAAATTATCATAAATCAAGAACGTAGAAACAGTAGAAAACATAGCCTCAGGTAGGGAACGTACGATCCAATACAGTTGGAAGAAAGAAGACGACGGTGGAAGATAAGGAAGAAAAGTCACAAGCAGGCTAGTAGTAACCGTAGCAATAGTTGTAAAAAGTGCTTGATCCGGTGATAGAGAAGTGGTAGGGGAAAAAGAAAGGGTATTATTATAGTATTACACCCGTCTAACGTCCAGCAATTATCATATATTCATTAGGTAGCTTTTTTAATTCTAAGACATTTTTCTTCTATAGCGTTTCCGTCGCAAATGCTTCGTTTTCGAGATATAAAAATTTTTTTGGTGTGTATCTAGTGTGTTCGTACGTTCATTTGTGTTCGTACGTTCGTTTGTGTGTTCGTTACATGTCTGCCCAATCACTGCGCTCCATCCATTTCGAATTTGAATTACTTTCGTACCGGAATGGAACACTCATTCAGAAGTACATTAGGCCTGGCTCTGTGATTTATAGTGATTCCTGGGCTGCCTACAAGACTAAAGTGATTTAGGTTAGGATAGGATAGGATAGGTTAGGTTAGGTCAATTTTGAAGGTGAAATTTGTTTTTCCTATGGTTTTTGATGTTTTAAACGAACATTCCTGTTTTTCTTTTAGGTTAGGATAGGTTAGGTCAGGTCAATTTTGAAGGTGAAATTTATGTTTTTCCTATGGTTTTTGATGTGTTTTGAACGAATCTGACCTTCAAAACCGTCGGAAATGACTCGTTTTCGATTGCCGGCTGGGGGGAGGGGGGTTATCTCAAAAACGAGTCATTTCCGACGGCTTTGAAGGTCAGATTCGTTCAACACACATCAAAAGCCATAGGAAAAACAAATTTCACCTCCAAAGGGAGACGGGTGTAATACTATAAATTTACCAAAGAAAGTGTGTTAGTGATTGAAGAATAGTTACTCATAATAAGTAATGTTAAACAAGGATCCAGATGCCACGAAATACGACCTACTGTCCCCAGGACTGCAACTTCAATTTAAAAAATGGAGCCAGTGCCACAGAAATTTTCCAGCTCGGACACCCAACCAACCAGCATCGGGCTGCCCTGATGGCAAAGATGAACAGCAACATATTTGAAGATGCGTAAAATATGTATTTAACTGTTGTTTTTTAAATACTTATTTTTTAGTTTTTAAATAAATGTTTAATTACATTTTGTGTGTATTTACTATTTATAAATACAATACATTCGTAAGTACATTTCAGCATTCCTTTCCCAACAAGCGGAACTTTCACCCTATGTATTTTAACAGTAGTAAACAGAGATAGACAGTAATGTATTTGCTAAATACTCACATACATATTTAAATACTGTATTTATAAATACATTTTTTCAGGGTATATAAATGGGTATTTAAATACATTATTATTGATGTATTTTGTAATTATATTATAAATACATATTTTCAAATACATTTGCAAAAAATCAGTTTAGGTTACATGTTTTGAGTAACTCCTTGGAATTCTTTTATACTGCAATCCTCTTCGTGCCGCAGTAACTCAGGGTTTCAAGACTAGATTTTCTCACTATATGAATCTTGAACCCAGAGTTAATGATGTAGTTGTCGCAGCAGTCTCTCGTCCCTTTTTCAAGCTCAGTCAGATGGGTAGGATTGAAAGAGTTGGGATTATCAGACCACGACAGCAGCTGTTCGTGATAAGCTCATCAATGTGGTCAAAGATATGACCGACGATGTGAAAGGGGGCTCACCTCTCCTTGGAAAATGATGAATATTTTTACTTTGATAAGACACTATCACCATAATCTGGAGAGGAAACTCGACATGGCCGTTATCAGATATCTGAAAGACGCAGATACCAACTCCTGCCTATTCAACCACAAAGCCATTCAGAAGGCCTTCATCAAGTACGACACTACACTGACCATCAGCTCCAGTAGACCGTCTTTTCTTTTACTGGAATGATTCATTCATCCAAGAGAGGGAAGCTGTCCGACAGACTTTTTGATTGCTTGACACTGATGAAGGCGAATATATAGTGGAATGAAAGTGCTTAGAGGCTTCGGTCCGGGGTGGATGGGTTTCTTTTCCATTACTGGAAGTATTTTAGTCTCTCATGTTTTTTGTAAATCGAGAATTTAATTATGTTTCTTGTAATTGTTCCAAACTGTAGTGTGTTACGTTTATTATGATCTATGTAGTCCCGTCTTTGTTGCCTCTCCTTGGATTGCCTTTGTTGCGGATAGAAAGCCTCAAACTACTATAACAATAATAAACATGGAAAATGGAATGTATTTAAAATGTATTTAAATACATTTTTGAAGTAATGTATTTAGTATTTAATTACATTCCAGTTCAGTAATGTATTTGGTATTTAAATATACGAGGGGCGGTCAGAAAATAAGTTTACACGGCATATAATTTCGTAACTAAAGGACTTACATTGATTATGTTTGTATCAGGTGAATTCGTTAATCATCGTTGGCAACACTGCACGTCGATTCGGCTGCCATCTACCGTACATTGATTATATGAATCACTTGAACATGGCGGCTCGACTGGAACAGTGCCTCGTCATTTCTGCAACGATATTCCGAGTCTGTCAGTGGTCAAGAATTTCTCGAGCGCATTGCCACAGGAGACGAGACATGGGTTCATCACCGTACTCCGGAAACAAAACGTGCCAGCATGGAATGAAAACACCCTGGGTCCCCGCGACCAAAGACGTTCAAGATTGTGAGGTCCGCTGGCAAAGTGATGGATACCGTGTTTTGGAGCCACAAAGGCGTTTTGCTCGCAGACTTCATGCCAGAAGGCACATCAATCAATGCAGCTGCATATTGTTCAACACGAACGTTCACGAGCGGCCATTAAACGTAAACGTCCTGGACTGCTCCGTAGGGCAGGGCACTGTTCCAGTCGAGCCGCCATGTTCAACTGACTCGTATAACCAATGTACAGTAGATGGCAACCGAATCGACGTGTAGTGTTGCCAACAATGATTAACGAATTCACTCGATACAAACATAATCAATGTAGGTCCTTAGTCGTGATCTCCAAACCGCGTTTTCTCGTAAACAGATCACTGTGGCTGTCTTTTTCGACATCCACAAAGCCTATGACACGACGTGGAGGTATTATGTCCTCCAACGTCTCCATTCTATGGATTTTATGGGCTCCCTCCCTTTTTATTAGTAATTTTTTAAAAAACCGATCTTTTCGAGTTCGAGTTGGTAGCTCTCTCTCTGATTTAACCGCACAAGAGGAAGGAGTCCCACAGGGATCTGGTCGCTCAGTGTTCTCTGTTTCTCTCTGGTTATGAACTAGGTTGTCCATTTTTTACCAACTTCCATAAAGTGCTCTCTCTACGCAGATGATCTTGCCATTTACGGCGGAGGCAGTTCTCTACGGGTGGCCGCAAGACAAGTGCAGCTTGCAGCTAATGCCGTCGAAAGATGGGTAATGTCTGTGGGTTTCCGTCTTTCTCCAGCCAAGACTGTGTGTGTCTTTTCATAAACATAGGACTACTTCTGTTCCCCCCGTCTCTCGCTGTTTTTAGCCGGTAATCCCATTTCGGTAAGGGACACTTTTAAACTTTTAGGCCTCACTTTCGACTCCCGTATTACTTGAATACCTCATTTGAGGAATCCGAGACTCTCCACCCGGCGTACCCTTACACTTTTAGACCATCTCTCCCATATCTCTTGGGGCGCTGATAGGCGTACTTTCTCCTGCCTGTACACCTCTTTAGTTCAATCGAGAATCGACTATGGCTGTGAGGTCTATGGCCCCGCTTCTCTCTCGATTACGAATCCTGGACCCTCTTCATAATTGGGGCCTCCGCCTGGCCACCGGAGCCTTTCGCTCTTCAGGCGGAGTGCAATTCCCCTCCCCTTCGGTACCGTCGTGCATACCTTCAAACAAAAAGTTATTACCGTGCTCAGAGGATTCCTTCCTCCCTTCCCTGTACAATCCTTGATACAACTTTTCCTCTGGACGACTCTCGGCACCTCACTTCAACTGTCCATGCCTTCCTTTCCCATCATGCTCTTTCTCCACCTCAGATCTTCCCTCCGTGGATTCTACATCCGATCTCCTACTGCAAAGATTTGTCTCTTTGATAGAAAGTCCACCCCTAGTACTGTCCTGTTGTCCTTGTCTCGTGAACACCTCACTTGTCACTCTCCCTCCATTCATATCTATACAGATGGCTCCCATTCTCCGTTAGGCGTAGCCACTTCGGCAGTTTTCTATCTCCCTTGTAAGACTGTTCGGAGTATTCATCTCTCTCACGCACTTCCATTCACTTAGCGGAGCTCTTTGCTATTTTGGAAGCTCTAACCCATATTGGTGCTCTTCCTCCGAGTTGAGTTCGTTTGTAATTTTTTCGGATTCCTGCAGTGCTCTGTCCTTAGAATCTTATGACCCTAAACATCCTCTGGTCCGAAGGATACAACAATTAGTCCATCTTCTTACTGCTTATACCGCACGGTGTATTTCTTTCTGTTGGATCCCCTCTCATGTGGGTATTGCCGGTAACGAGGAGGTGGACCTTTTGGCCAGGCGAGCTTGCTCTCTTCCTATTACCCGGTAATCTTTGCCCTTCTCAGATTTCATTCCTTCCCTCGCCGCCATTTCAGGTCGCTGTGGCAGCGCGACTGGGATGGCATCGGCGTAAATAAACTTCACCATCTCAAGCCTGTTCTTCGTCATTGGTCTTCTTCCTATCATAAATCCCAGCATAAGGAAGTTCTGTTGGCTCGTCTGAAAATTGGTCACACCCGTTTACGTTTGACCCATAGCCACCTTATGTCTAGAAATCCCCATGAGTATTGTGTTACACAGGTCTTATCAGTTCATAGCATTTTTTTGAGTTCAAAGTGACTTATCAGTTAATAGTAGTACATATAGGAGTACAGTGATAGTCTGTGCTTTAACAGTGTATGTACACACTTTACTTAATTTTTGCCTGCTCATACAAACTTTATTTTCTGAACAATGGCGTCCACAAGTGGTACTACCGGTGTCACACAGAAAAGGCGCACGATCTCCATTGAAGAGAAGAAAGCGATTCTCGCTGACATAGAACAAGGGTTAAGTGTAGCGTTTGTTATGCAGAAGCATAAGATAAGCAAGACCACCGTCTACGAAGTCAAGCAGAAGCGCAACGAAATACACGCCTATGTGCTAGACCAGTGGTCTCCAAAGTGGGGTGCGCCTGCCGATCTAGGGGGTGCGTGAAGAAAATTTGATGATTCTGATTTATCATTGTTTTTTCGTAGAAAGTTTTTGAATTTCATGATGATGACCGAGAAAGAAAATACTCGCTAACACAGTCATTCCTAGGAATTTGCGATAGTATCCGCGATATCGCTTACTTGCGATTAAAATTTAGCAAACTAAATATCACAATTCGAGATCGCCGCATTATTTTGTAAAATAACAGTTGATTGACACCAGGGAAGATACAAGTTTACGAAACGAATTTCAACAGAAAACTGTGCACAATTGGTGGAATGGATTAAAAAATGAGTACCCAGATTTAGTAAGCTCAGCGAACGATGCGCTCCTTCCATTTGGATCTACATATCTGTGTGAGGTGTCTTTTTCTGCTATAATAGGTATTAAAACCAAAAATCGAAATAAACAACTTGGAACCGGATCTTCGAATCGCTGTATCACAAAGTGTCAAACCAAGATTTTCAGAAATTATGAAGCACAGTCAGCCACATTGTTCTCATTAAATTATATTGGTAAGTATATCTTCACCCTATCGTATTTCTGTTGTATACTATTAACTTACTAGTAAATAATGAAAGGATATATATAATCCATGTTTATTAGGGGTGCGTGTTATTTATTTTTGCTGATCAAGGGTGCGTGATCAAAAAAGTTTGGAGACCACTGTGCTAGACAGTGAATCCGGAGGCAGGAGTTCGAAACGGTCTCGCTTGAACACGTCCTACAAGAAAAACGTAGATGTGGCTGTGTACACGTGGTTCAAGCAGCAACGGGCCAAGAACGTTCCAGTCAGAGGAATCGACATCCAGTCGGCAGCTAAGCGTTTCGCGCAGGAGTTCAACGACACGGACTTTAAAGCAAGTGGTGGCTGGCTGTATCGTTTCCAGTGCAGGCATGGCTTATCGAACAGAAAGCTTATGGGAGAAGCATCCAGTGCGGACCTGTCTCAAGTGGAGTCGTTCAGGTGCGAACTAGATTCTGATTGATGAAGCTGGGGTTGCTTCCTACCAGCTGTATAATGGCGATGAGACGGGCTTATTTTGGAAGAGTATGCCCACAAATACACTGGCCCACAAAACTGACAAACATCTTCCAGGCTTTAAGACAGACAAACAGCGTGTGTCTGTGTTGGCCTGCGCAAATGCTGACGGCACGCATAGACTGAAGCCTTTGGTCGTTGCAAGATCAACCAAGCCTCGGTTACTCAAGGCCTGCATGCACGAACTTCCAGTCATCTACAGGAGCAGCAAGAAGTCCTGGTTCACGCAGACTGTTTTCCACGAATGGTTCCACAAGTTCTTCGTTGCGCAGGTGAAGGCATACCAGGAACATGTTTTGAAAAAAAGCCCTGAAGATGTGAAGGCTGTCATCTTGCTAGACAATGCGCCAGCACACCCACGTGTAGAGGAACTCGCAAGTGAGGATGGCAAGATCACAGCTCTGTTCCTCCCCCCTAATTCCACGTCAGTAATACAACCTATGGACCAGGGGGTGATAGTGAGCTGCAAGAGAATCTACAGGGCTAAGCAATTGGAGCAGTGCTTGTGTGTCATCTCTAAAGATGACAGAGGACAGGGCTGAGAAGACACTCAGGAACTTCAAAGCCTACAACATCAAGTCTGCTATCTACAATTGGGCCGACAGCTGGAACGAGGTCAAGGAGTCCACTCTGCGCAATGCCTGAAAGAAACTGCTCCATAACATCCAGGACCTGGAAATAGACTTCGAGGACTTCGAGCCACAGGACTATTTGGGTGTTCTTCAACAAGCAGGCGAAACAGAGGCTACAGAGGACAAAGTTGTGGAATGGCTTGATGCTGACGATGGTGACCCAGGGTACGAAGATCTTAGTGAGAGTGAAATTGCGGCCAACATTTCAGTCAGGTCTGAAGACAGATCCACCGATGAACCTCTCGATGACGACGAGGACGCTGAAGATGTCTCCGAGGTTATACCCAAGACTATGTGGAACTAGGCAAGAGACGCTGCTGATGTTCTGCTGAAATTCATTGATGAGACTACGGCACTGCCTAATATTCTTCCTTACTATAACTACATAAGGAAGTGCCGAAATGAAATCATTGCCAGCCAAAACAAAAGCATCAACCAAACGAAAACTCATGATTTCTTCAAGCCCCCTGCTGTCAAGCCCCGATGCACGTCCACGCCCGTTTCACGCGGAATATCTGACCTTTCACTGCCCACCGAACCGTCACCAAGTACTAGCAGCAGTGTTGGCTTCACTGTGTCACCACCCCAGTTTCCTGAGTGTGCAAGTACTAGCAGTAGTACTCCTTCGCCAGCCATCTTACCGGAGCCTGAAGTGGAGTTCAGGACCCTCACACCAGAAGTTCCCGACGATATTTTGGAGGACTGACTATATATGGTGAGTACATAAAAATAAATATTTACATGTGCATTGTGCATGTGTTCATAAGTAGGTAAGTCTATGTACACATTTTCATGTGTGTTGAATGTGGAGATTCGAGGGCTATACATACATGTGTATTGTGTAACTGTACTGAAGTATTTTGGTTACGGAAAACCCCACTTTAACGTCCCGTAGTGCGGGTCGTCCGTACTTCACTTTAACGTTCCCCAGTACGTTAAAGTGGGGGTTTTCCGTACTTCACTTTAGCGACCACACGCTCCCCCTAAAGTGTACGTTAATGTGAGGGTCTACTGTATATTATTTTTCTTGTGAAAATGTCTGCGTTACTACCAGTGAGTAGCCAAAAAGATATATTCGTGTTGAAAATGGTGAACCAGGTAATTTTTATTATATAATTTCAAAGTTTAATTTTTTTTTCCCTGCATAAAATTATGTATTTAATTTAGTTTCTTAGTTAATTAATAGTCTTCAAAATTGCAATAATTATAATCAGGTAACTGTGACAGACTATTTCTGCAGCCAATTATAGATGCTGGAGGTAAATGACGTATTGACTCACTTGTAAATGAAATACTGATGAAGACCTATTCAAAGTTCGTTTATAATTGCAAATAATGCAAAATACCTTTTAGTGTGCTGTGGTACTCCAACAATATAGAAATTACCACAAAAAGTACGTTTCTTCGTTTTTTTAATTTGCCTAAAAGCAAACATCTTTTTAATATCTGGACGTCTATCGGAAGAATGGACCTAAAATTTAGCCCTAATAATAAAACGGGTAGTAATATTGTAAACATTTTTAAAAGTTTTATATAGGCCAAGATTTTGTAGATAACCGATTAATTTTTGGGATCTTTATTGCAGAGTGCAGACCCACGTTCATTACAGTAAATTTCCGATGTACTAGGGGCACTCACTATATTTTGCCCCACCCTTTTTTCTTTATTCAAAGTTCGTTTATAATTGCAAATAATGCAAAATACCTTTTAGTGTGCTGTGGTACTCCAACAATATAGAAATTACCACAAAAAGTACGTTTCTTCGTTTTTTTAATTTGCCTAAAAGCAAACATCTTTTTAATATCTGGACGTCTATCGGAAGAATGGACCTAAAATTTAGCCCTAATAATAAAACGGGTAGTAATATTGTAAACATTTTTAAAAGTTTTATATAGGCCAAGATTTTGTAGATAACCGATTAATTTTTGGGATCTTTATTGCAGAGTGCAGACCCACGTTCATTACAGTAAATTTCCGATGTACTAGGGGCACTCACTATATTTTGCCCCACCCTTTTTTCTTAGCTAAATAATAGGCCATGGGGCCGAAATGTCTTTTCGGCCATAAGTTTGAACTTTCTGCGCTTCACAAACGGATTTTTCCAGTTTGAACCTCCTCTCCTTGCATAAAACCACTTTTAAACGCCTTTGTATAAAACCGATGGTTAACGCAGTTTCGAAAATGGAGTCTGACAGTGATGTGCATCATAAACAGAGCTGTTATCGAGTTCTTAACCGCAGAGAAGGAAACAGTTGGAAATATTCACAAACGTCTACAAAACACTTACGGAGATGCTGTTGTTAATCGAAGCACAGTTGGATGTTGGTCTAAACGTGTGAGGTCATCGGAGAGAGGGAGAGCCAGCCTCAATGATGAGCCATGCAGGAGTCGCCCTGCATCGGCTACGACATCTCACACTGTGCAATGTGCTAACAGCATCATTCGATCAAATCGACGCGTCACATACAAGGAGCTATCACTGGAGCTAGGAATTAGTGAAGGAAGTGTGAATACGATAATTCAGCAACTGGGATACTCAAAAGTGTGTTCATGGTTTGTTCCTTGCGAACTGACTGAAGATCACAAAGCCCAAGAAATTGCTTCAGAGTCATTGGTTCGATACGAGACAGAAGGGGATGACTTCCTTTCACGAACTGTGACTGGGGATGAGACTTGGGTACATCACTTTGAACCTGAAACAAAACGCCAATCCATGGAGTGGTATCACGAAGACTCCCCACGCAAGAAAAAGTTCAAAATGGCTCCCTCTGCAGGAAAAGTTATGGCTACCATCTTCTGGGACATGAAAAGGGTGATTCTGGTGGATATTATGAAGAAAGGACAAACAATCAACTCGGAGGCATATATTGCTACCCTACAGAGACTCCAAAGACGTATAAAGCGAGTTCGACCGGAGAGAAAACTGGACGACGTCCTCCTTTTGCACGATAACGCAAGACCACACAACAGTTCGCAAACAAGAGGGGCCATCATAAAAATGTGCTTGACCGTGTTACCCCACCCTCCATACAGCCCGGATCTGGCACCTTCAGACTTCCATTTGTTTGGGCCAATGAAGGATGCTGTTCGTGGAAGAAAGTTTCAAGTGATGAGGTGGTTGTTGTTGTTGTTGAGGTTAAGGGGTGGCTCCAGCGGAACCCAGCGGACTTTTACCGGCAAGGAATAAAGGTCCTTGTTTCGAGGTGGAGGAAAGCCGTAGAAAAGGATGGGCAAAACATATTGAGTGGCCCTCGTATTAAATGAATTGGCAAGTTCTATCAGGAATGGTAACACACAGGTAATATGGAGGGGGGGGGGGGGGGCTATACCCTAAGAGTGTGTGATATCCCCCAAAAAACTTTTCCCTTTTCAGAATCTTATCTTTGTGGGTTAGCATCATTTCATCTCTCAACTTTAAAGATGGTTTACCCAACCTATTGTTGGCATGCTAGGTATAATACTTCCCAATACGTAACAGCATTGGAATTTACATTAAAATTATCAAATTTGCCTCTTTCCATACGTGTTCTTCCCTTCTGTTTATGTATTGGTTGCCATTTTAATAATGCTCTGCTCCGATATTGTACTTCGGGCTATTTCCGTTCTCTTAAGTTGCTGTTTGTGAATACTAGAGCTACGCAGTCAGACAGGCAGCAGAACTTTTGACTGCTCTTGTGCTTCCCTCGTCTTGATTTATAGTATATTTTATAAAGTGGAAATCAAAATTTCCACGAAGAGTATATTACAGGTTGGGGAGTTTAAAACTTTTTATCAGGTTATTAACCCTTTCTGACTCAGCGATTCCATATGGCATCATCAACAAAAAGTGTGTGTAATTTCCTCAGATTAGCTTCAATGATGCCTTATGGCATTTGAATATAACAATTAACTGTAGAGCAATATCTGGCAGTTTTTCGGACATTGGCCTGATCATTTAGAACCCAGAGAGAGATGCAGAAACTGTATGAAAGACTACTCTCGTCTAAAATGCAGAAAGTGTGATGTACCATTATGTTTAACAAAGGACAAAAACAGTTTTAATGCATTCCACTCGAAGTAGCATGATTTACCATTGTGTTCGGCAAAGGACAAATATTGCTTTCATTTGTTTCATTCAAAGTACCAAAGTTATGTTAGTGTCTCTTATTACCTGATAGCGTCAATGGAATCATATAATTTCTAGTGTAATTAATTAAAAATTTCTAAAAGTTTCGTTTATGCTTCCATACCTATTTTTAACTTTTTTTTTTAAGCTCAAAACAATAATTTGGGACAGAAAGGGTTAATATGGGTAAAGGCATCCGAGAACTTTGCAGCTGGTGTTTTCAGAGGCTTATACAATTAGTATGTTCATTTGTTCAAATTTTGCTAATAGTTCTATGAAGTTGAATGCATTACAGTTTCTTTCAATGATTTGCATATATACAGGGTGGGGCACGGGAATCAAGTGTTTTTTGAATAGCTAGTAATCGGCCATTAGGAATGGGAGGGGCGTGCGGTAGGTAGCATTCCATTCCTGGGTTCATAGCATTTAACTTTAACTAACACTCACCTTTATCTTTCAGGTGCCATCATGGAGCAGTGGACGTTAGAACACCGCATGTTCGCTTATGATCATTTTGTTAGGAGTGGCGAGTCAGTGACAGCAGTTCAGCGTGCGTTTCGCCGCAGATTCAACATTCATCGAAATGACTCTGTTCCCGCTCGTGACACAATCTTACGTTGGGTTAACAATCTTCGAACAGGAGCTCAATAATGAAAACAAAACCGAAGGGGCCGCAACGCACTGTGCGTACTCCAGAGAACGTTGAAAGGGTCAGACAGCGATGTTGCAAAGCCCAGGCCGCTCTGCTCGGAGACATTCAGCTGCACTCGGAATCAGCAATCGTACTGTTAGACGGATTTTGCATGAAGAATTACATTTCACCCATACAAGTTAGCGATGGTGCAGGAATTGAATGTAAACGATTGTCCCCAACGACTGAATTTTGCACAGGAAATGCTTGCACTTTATGAGCAGAATGAAAACATGATGGTGGTAATGAGTGATGAAGCCCATTTCCACCTTAATGGGGCCGTCAACAATCAAAACTGTCGGTATTGGGCTGCTGAAATCGGCGACAACTCCATGAAAAACCGCTGCATAGCCCTAAGGTTACAGTTTGGTGCGCGGTGGGAAAGTTTGGCGTCATCGGTCCCTATTTCTTCGAACAAAATGGTGGTTACCGTTACCATAACATCTGGGCGTACATTGAGATGGTGAACACCTTTTCATCCCTGAGTACGAAGAAGGCGTATTGCTCGTCGACATTTGTGGTTTCAGCAAGATGGGGCCACGCCACACACCGCCAGAGCGTCAATGGCTGTTCTTCGCCCCCTGTTTCCAACCATCTCATTTCGAGATTTGGTGACATTGCATGGCCCCCTCGGTCCCCTGACTTGTCCACATGTGACTTCTTTCTATGGGGGTACCTCAAGTCACGTGTCTACGAGGACAAGCCCGTACATTAGAATGCATTGAAGGAAGCGATCCGTCAACAAATCATCCAAATCAACAGAGACCTGCTGGGAAGAGTGGAGGCCAATTTTCGTAAACGCCTTCAACAATGCGTCGACGGCCAAGGACATCATATGCCAGATATAATTTTCGGTACATGATTATTATGACATGAAATGCTATGTTCTTACAAATGTTGTTCTACCAATATATTTTCTTTACAAAAATAAATATCATTTTCCTGATTATTCCAAAAACACTTGGTTCCCGTGCCCCACCCTGTATATACATATAAACATCACATCACACTTTCTTTCTGCGAAATGGGTGCCCGGTAACATTGTGCGTGGCTACGGTGGCGGACTCTAACCGGTGTGTCGCTGGTTCACTCCCAGCTGCTGGTATCAGGTGGAGTCGAGTTGGCCGTTTACCGTTTCCGCTCTGGCTCAGGTGACTCTCGGTGCACATTCACCCACAGCGTAGTGGGGATTGAGCTTCTTAGCTGTTAGCTTTTATCCGTTCTGTCGATTCTTCTTGTTTTCTTTTCTTTATACAAAACTCCGTTTTCAGTTTGCTTAGCATCTTTTAGATGCGTTTCGTTGAGGCACGTTAATCCTGCTCTTGTTTCTTCCGCAAGACTTTTCAGGTGTAGGTGTGACTGGTTTGAGAATGGTGTGGTTTTAAGCCCTGTATAACGGCTAGGACTATTTTAATTTTGTAGTTCAAATTTGTTACGTTTCGTTACCCTTTATTTTATATATATAATATCCAGATATCCTATATACATTTTGTAGATAATGTCGTGGTGGAACTCGCAATTGCTTCCAAATTCCAGTTACTATTTTGGTAAAAAAAATTGCATAACGTTGGATGTGCACAAATACTTTGTCCATCTCTATACCTACAGTGCCGGTTTGCGTAATATTTGCATAAGCTCTCTTTTGTTTTTAATTTTTGTCAGCTTCTTCTCATTAAAAGATTTCCACATATCACAGTGTGTGTGCTGCTGCTGCTTTTTTTTTTTTTTTACTTCTCTCTCTTCCTCGAAATGCTGATCATTTTTTTTTTTATTCCTATCTTTCTCTTTCATTCCTGTGTCCTCTATTACAGTATTAGCTTCTGCCTTAAATACTGCAAACTAATTTACTTTTGGTGCGCATTCCTCACGAAGAATTTCATACCCGTTATCCGTTTCGTGCTCAATGCGAAAGTTTTTTGCGCCGTCCCAATTCATACAATTAAAGGCATAGTGTTTAACCCTTAAACGACGGGTATGTACGAAGTCCTCACCCTCCACAGACAAAAAAATTAGAAAAATATAAATTTAATGTATCTAAAAATTTTAACATAAATCCATTTAATACTGTAAAAATAGAAAAGAAACGAGTAAAATAGCTTTTATTTGTTTTTATATTTTGCTTTTAAAATTTTTCCATCGTGTGAAAGTCCCGAAAACAGCATCCGATGTACAATCCAACACCGCGCTCCTTACACCAGGTTGTCACCATTTTTCTTCTTTTTTCGTTCCTCTCGGAATGCATGCATATTGCATAATAATGCATATATGGCAGTCTCTGCCCCCTTTTTCTATTTCCTAATGATTGAGCATCTTCCAAGAAGTGTCGTAATATGACCTCCTTTCCAGCTAGTCTGTCAGGGGCATCAATACTATGCCTTCCAGAAACATGACATGTCAATCTTCTAAAGTTTTCAAGCAGCTGGTTTATGACATTGTAGCTAAATTTTCTCAAGGATGGCTTAGTTCCAGTTTTTACTGATAAATTTCGCTTACGCTTACCATATTGTTTCACTGAACTTGCCATAACACCAGATGAACTTGCACCACACGCACCTTGCTGCTCCATTTTGTAGTGTTAATGAACCAAATCAGAATAGCGGCAACCACAGCGGGCATAGAGTGAGGAAGTTGCCAATTAGTCATTGAGAGTCATCATCAATATATGATGACCGCCATTTAAGGAAAAAAGCAAATTATCAATTGATGATGACCGACGTTTAAGGGTTAAGAGAAGTCACGTCTAATGGCCTTTTTTTCCCATTAGTACACAAATTGAAGAGTTGCTGGAATTTCGCGCAATTTTAATTTTAAGAAACTGATATTAAAACAGACCAAAGATTAACTTTGTACAAAATATTAAAATTAAATTTTAAAATTTTTAAAGACTTAAAAATCAGCTGATGTCTTCTCTCAAGTTCGAAGGTGACAAAAACAAGCAAAATGAGAAATATATTGAGGTGTTTTTCTTATAAAGAAAAAATCTACAATGTAGATTAAAGACGGAACAGATCCATACCTATGATTAATTCATAGGCTTACAATGGTGTGCCCCAGATTCATAAATTAAATATGGTATTAAAATGAGGGTACTCACACCATACACAAACTATAAGTCGTAAATGGCACTTACAGTGTAGCGAGAAAATTTAATATGAACCGAAGGATAACCTATTCCGTAAACTATTTCGTAAGATTATAAAAACTAAATAACTGTAAAGAGCACATCACTTTAAGGAGTACTAATGAGAAAGAAAAAACAATTAACAAATTTATCTCGTGATGAACATACTTAACTAAACAACTCCGCTGATGGGCCATACGTTTGAGACTTAAAAAACTTGGGCAGCATCATGGAATGTTTATGGATATGAATTAGTCCTTTTCTTTCACACAACCAAATTACTACTAACAAATGAAAGCCAAGTAAAAACCTACGTTATGGTTGTAGTACAGTAATTAAAGAATTTATAATAAACAAAGCTACGAAAATATTAACCCTGTGATAAGATATTTATACAATAAAACAAGGGACTTTCGAATTCTTAAACAAAATGAAAGCGATATTTCTTGAACAATAATGTCTGCTCATAAGAATCGAACTTTTTAAATACAGTGTATAAACCCTGTTGGTATGTAAATAATTTTTAAAATAAATAAATAAATAAATTTGCTGTCCTTTATATATATAGATATATATATATATATATATTATAGATATATATATAGTATATATAGCATATATATATATATATATAGATATCTATATATATATATATATATAATATATATATTAATATATATATAATATATATATAAATATATAGAATATATTATATATATATATAATATATATATATATATATATATATATATATATATTATATATAATGAAATTATTTCACGAAAGTAACGTGAAAAATATTTATGATGAATAAAACAATTCGTGTTTCCTTTCCTTCGTAGTTTTATTCATCATATATATATATATATGCAATAAAATCACAAAATAACACGTGATCTTATTAATAAGCAAACAACCACAGGGAAAAAGGCAAAAAAACACGAATTCCGAGCGTTCGTGATATATTCACATTTTCAAGGACAAGAGAAATCTCTCTTGTCCTTGAAAATGTGAATATATCACGAAAGCGCTCGGAATTCGTGTTTCTTTTTTCCTTTTTCCTGTGGTTGTTTGCTTATTTATATATATATATGGGATGAATTTCACAATTAAACACGTGAAATGAATGAATGCTGCAAACCCACAAGGAAAAAGAAACAATTCCAAGGCCTTTCGTGTATTCAGAGCTACACCTTGTGAGGGAGGTGTAGCTCTGAATACACGAAAGGCCTTGGAATCGTTTTTCTTTTTCTTTGTGGGTTTGCAGCAAAAATATATATATAATATATATATATATATAGTACCGTGCAAAAGTCAGAGACCACTGTCGATCTGATAACTATTAGGTAATCTGTCGTATGAAAATTGGTTTTGATACTAAAATACATATTAACTAGAACCTCTGGTTCATATTAACGTACAACTAAGTTATTACTTAAGTGTATAAAGTTATATAAGCTGGATGACCCTCTAGTCTGCATAAATTGGACTTGAGGTTGATTCATTATATTACTTATAATGCGTGTGTTTAAAGATCTAGCGAACTATTAACGATGGATCTGCGGTAAATGCTCCTAAGCTATTGTTATATCAGTATTTGCAATTAAAAGTATTGACATATTCACTTAAATTCTGAAAAACAAATTTATCCAAAACGTTTCTCATTATAATCGTAATTCATGCTGTTTTTTTTCTTTCACAGGCTTAAGAAATGACGAAAAGTACAATTTCTGATGAGATTTGATGTAAAATAATACATTTGTATGGCACAGTAGAGGGATCAACTGAGACGCCTGCTGTTTTTGCGAGATCTGCTGCGAGTGAAGTGCTGGATTTGCGTCTGTCTCGAAGGGAAGTAATCTTTAGATATTGTAGATCAGATGGAGAAAGCTTAGAGGGCCTCCCTGATCTAGGACGATCAGCTGGGGTTCCATTTGATCTGTGACGAGCCAAGATTTTTTTTTACACCAGTTTTGGAAACACCTGTAGATTCACTTATTTTTCTTTGACTCAGTCCCTCACCATGCAAATGTATTATTTTATATCTAATCTCATCAGAAATTGTACTTTTCGTCATTTCTTAAGCCTGTGAAAGAAAAAAACAGCATGAATTAGGATATAATGAGAAACGTTTTGGATAAATTTGTTTTTCAGAATTTAAGTGAATATGTCAATACTTTTAATTGCAAATACTGATATAACAATAGCTTAGGAGCATTTACCGCAGATCCATCGTTAATAGTTCGCTAGATCTTTAAACACACGCATTATAAGTAATATAATGAATCAACCCTCAAGTCCAATTTATGCAGACTAGAGGATCATCCAGCTTATACAACTTTATACACTTAAGTAATAACTTAGTTGTACGTTAATATGAACCAGATGTTCTAGTTAATATGTATTTTAGTATCGAAACCAATTTTCATACGACAGATTATCTAATAATTATCAGATCGACAGTGGTCTCTGACTTTTGCGCACAGTACTGTATATATAACATATCAAACACACTGATTAGGTTAGACCCGAAGTTAGATTAAGGCCATCACTTAAAATGACTCTCGCAGTCTTTCCATACTTGTGAAAAAACCTTAACAGTGCAACTACAGACTTCCACACACTTCCATCCGCATCGGTCACACGAACAAAACGAATGAAAAAAAAGGATGGAGTATCATACAGATATGTACATCTTAATATTACCCTTACTAACACTGGAAAACAAACTTCTCATTCTACAATTTCTATTTCAGGTACTGGAACTATGAATGATGCAGTTACGTCCATAGAAGCATCCTTGTATGACGCCGTTTTAAAATTGAAAGTCATTCTTCACTTAGTGTGTTTATTGTGGAATTTATTCTTTGAAGCACTTCTGATATGTTTCAATTCCTTTTTTTTTCCTTAGTTACATGGTTTATACGAGCAACCGAAGATTAAAATATAAATTATATACAGAAGAAATCCTCCTCGTATTTTGGATGCGTTTTTGCTATCACATATGAAGAAGGTTTCATTAAAACATTTAATCGAACTTCCGTCATAACTGAATGTTTATATTTTTTATATTTTCGTTTTTAAAACACTACATCCTCGAAAAGATAGTTAAAATGAACTATTTAATGCTTTAACAATTAACTACCGTTTAAGATACTTCTCTTTATACTTGCTGCAGTTGAATTATTTGAGGTTGAGAATTTCCGCTCGCTTGAGTAGACTGATTCACAGACTGAATAGGCGCTGTCTGAATGATGATCGGTTGTTGGGTGGCTCCGGACATTTGGAGCCGAATCATTTGCAGCTGCTGAGGCGTTAACTGAATCTGAGATAAAGAAGAAACCAAAAAAATTTATCAGAATAGCCAGTGCTTTTTTTTCTACAAAAAAAAAAAGGTACAGATACCGAGATTTGACAAATTCCTAGAGGTGGGGGAAATAACAGATTTTCAAATTTTTTTGAAGAAAGGTGTTGGTACTGCGTACCGTTGCGCAAACGTTAATTTAAAAAACACGCGTGTTAAGGAAAGGATTCAGCGTCACACGTATGAGAGGGAATAACAAATGTAGAAATCTAAAACTTCCTAGAATGTAGTCTCTATCTGATAAAATGTGTATATTAGGCCGGGTCTTCTGGGGGCAGATCGGGCACTATGTAGGGCTTATGAATTGGGGTCCTGACCAACATACTCTAAAAAAGAGTTTATGCTCCCCCCCGTACCACTAGCATACTCCCTCCTTTTTTTGGCTCCGCCCCAAAAATGAAAATAGTCTCATAAATAAAAATGGAGACCATTTAGAGCATCTTCTCATAGAGAAGCAACGTTTTCGTCGGTGAAAAGGCACCAAATGGGAAGGGCATTTCCTAACCTAACTTATTCTAACCAATCATAACCTAACCCGGACCAAAGTAGGAAAGGTCGTACATGGGAATGAAAATGACGAAGTGGGAATGGTATAGAATGGGAATTCCATTTGCGGACACGGATGAAAATGGGAATCCCCTACAATGGGGTGAGACCTAGTTGTTCAATGGTATGAATAGAAAAAATACGTTACGTGAAAAATCGTATAAAAAAGATTAACGTTTTCCAGCTTCTTCATTTTAAACGTATTCAACGTATTATTCCGTTAACAGCAGTGAAAGCGGTAATGATTGCGTTTACTTTCCAACAAACCTTACCGGAATTTGCTGTATTTGCCCATCAGGTCCCATTATTTGTTGAATAATCTGAATGCCTCCCTGCGTTGCTGATGTTGTTGTTGTTGTTGTTGTTGTTGTGCGGGTTGCTGGGCTTGGGTTTGCAACTGAATTATCTGTGCAGGTTGCTGCTGCTGCTGCGTTTGAGAAGCCACTTGATTGTTCGGTGTTGTCGGCTGCGTCTTTTGGAAGAAGGAAATGAATGTTTTATATTTTGATTCGATTTAGTCAGACATTTTGAGAAAAAAAAATTTCCTGAACCTACTTTTCTCTAATGCAGTGGTCGGCGAACAGGGGTAAATTTCCCCAAATGGGGTACATTTAAAAATTTTTGGGGTAATGCGTGCGGTATGAGAGACACCATATGCAACAATTTTAAGAGCAATTGGCTTGTTTTTGTTTACTTTGAAGTCTGGGGGTAATTTCATTTTACTCAAATGTATGTATTTGGAAGGAGAATTTATAAAATGGTTGAGACTTATATTTCCCTAAATGTCAGTTGAAATGCCTTAATCCATAACATCAATATTAAAACGAGGCTTTTTTTTTTTTTAACACGTGTTTAAGCGATGAATACTATTCACTTCAGATTTCGTTGTGTTGTAAATCTTAACGCTCAAGAACCACAAAAGTATCAGTTTATTTGTGCAACAACAAAAATCGCCCTTAAAATTTGGGCCACAAACGGAGAAACTTACCTGTACTGTCTGAACCTGGCCGCCTGTCTGAACGATTTGAATAGTTTGGGGCGCTGTAGTGTTGGTAGCTGAACTTGACTGAGAGTTATTTGAGGCTGAATTTTGCTGAAGAACTGTCTGGTAGTGCTGAGCGATTTGGAAATAGTGCTGCAAGGCGAAAAGATTAAAAATTCACATAATTTCTGCTTTATGTAAGCTTAAGTGTGAGAAAATTAAATGAAAATAAAGTGAACCAACTTCAGCTCGAAGTTGTTTACCTTCATTATTATTTGATATACGCACAAATATAGGAAGAATGCACCCCATTCACAGAAATAGATAATTGTCTGAAGGTTCCAACACTACCATATACACTTTCTTCAACAATCACTATTTTCTACAATACTATTTACAGTATATAACTTACTTTCAAAAGGTTAAACTAACCTGATCTGTAGATACTCCGACCCGACCTTCTTCTCTCGTTTTGGCAGGTTTTATTTCATCTCTCGGAACAATGTCAATAAGAAAGTCAAACTGATCATACTTTGTAATTGCCATTGCAATATCATTTTTCTGCAAATGAAAAATACATCAAGGTAAATAAACAAATTCATTAGCTACAGAGATTAAAATACTTATGATAAAAAGAAATTTCAATGAATATTCTTTCATCTAAAAAATCTTATTAAATTCATTATATATATTTATATATATTTATATATATTTATATATATTTATATATATTTATATATATATATATATATATATATAATATATATATATATATCACACACAACAGTATATATTATGCATGAACATGCATAATTTGGCATAATTCAAAATGCCTTGGCCAGGATTCAAACCGAGCACCTCTTCAGCAAACTTGAATGAAATGCTGCGATTACCTCAAATGCAGAGGGGTTAGTACAGAAAACACTTGGATGCAAAAGCATTATGCAATCCCTCAGTTGTTGAAATATATAGCAGGTTGTATTACTTTTACTTTGTCATAGTGTAATGATCACTGCACCTCTACTAGTGAAGATGTGCTGGATTCAAATCGTGGCAGGGCACATACATACATACATACATACATACATACATACATACACACACACACACACGATGTCAATAAGAAAGTCAAACTGATCATACTTTGTAATTGCCATTGATTTATATATCCATTTTAAAAATAATTTAAAAATAATTTAAAAATAATTTATATATCCATTTTAAACAATTTCAATAACTGTGTGGGAATATATAAACTTGACAATATCGTGTTAAAATTCCTTCTGCCTCTCATTAACTTTTGTTAATCATGTGCTAATTGTTTTGGTTTTCGTCCTGATGAGGTGTACTTTTGAATACACGAAAGGCCTTGGAATCGTTTTTCTTTTTCCTTGTGGATTTGCATCATTCATTCATTTCACGTGTTGTGAAATTCATCACACACACACACACACACACACACACACACACACACACACACACACACACACACAACCTGCGTTTATGGAATCTTGTCTTAACAAGGCAAAACGAACCTTCTATCGTGTGAATAATAACACTCGCACTTTGTCAAAGAATATTTTAATACTTCCAATTTTCCCGGGCTTTTTAGGCATTGCTAATGTACTTAAACTTTTGAATATTAATGTAGTATTTTCATATAACAATATTGTGAAAAAATATCATAGTAAAAAATAGCCCTACCAATAACTCAGGTATTATCTATAAAATTGGTTTTAAACAATGTGATTCCTTTTACATTGGTCAGACGGGAAAGGATTTGCACATGCGTCTAAAACAGCATCAATATTCCGTTAGAACGGGACAGTCGTCCAGTGCCCTTTTCGTCCATCTGTCAGAGTTATTCCACTGTATTGATTGGAATAATGCTTCAGTTTTGTTTCACTCTAGCAACATTGTTAATAGAAATATTCTTGAGTCTGCTATTATCCAACTTACAAATAACTTTAACATGAGCAAAGGTCTTTTTCAACTCGATCCCGTTGTTTTGAATTCGTTCAGAACGGATTTAGCCAAGAAGGGCAAAGTGCTAAAATTGGTAGTTTTCCTTACAAATTTGTATGCTCCTCCCACAATTTTTATTTCTATATTTATTATATATATATATATATATTTTTTTTTTTTTTAAACCTATATATAGTCTCGAACTCCTTATTTACTTCAGTGTTCCTGAGGATGTCATTAGACGAAAGCGCTTGAGCACCATTCTATGTTTCCTTTCCTTCGTGGTTTAATTCATCATAAATATTTTTCACGTGTTACTTTCGTGAAATAATTTTCATATATATATATATATATATATATAGGAATGAACTCAGAATGGTTCCCTGAGGTTTTTTTTTATGATACACACAGACCGTGCATGGAACGAGGAACTCTTCTAAGAAAATTAAATCCACTGTAGTCCGAATAAGTAATGGTGAATGGCAAATACTATAGTTTTTTCTTTTTCATGATGCTAGCCCGACGTGGGCAACGGGTCACTCGCAAAAAGGTCCCAAAAATATAGCTTCCCTCACCAGCTATCTGCAAAGCAGATAGGATCCAGCTTTGGGACAGGATCTAGGGTTTAACCCTTTGACGACCAGTATACGTGTCTTGGAACTTAAAAGTTTAAGTTTTATTGTTATTTACAATTAGATATTAGTAACTATAGTCACTTAAATGACCCATTTTTGGGTTAATTTTCCGACAACTAAACGATACCTGTATAAACATGTAGATGTATTTGTAGAAACGTTGCATCATTGTACAATTTATTATTATTATTTCCGTTGGGACAAATATGTCCCGTGGTCCTCAAAGGGTTAAAGCAGCCTAGCCCAGCTACATTTAAAACCTCAATATAAGCAAGACTCGCTGCCTTCACGTCAGATTGAATACTCCTAGAAGAGTTCCTTGTTCCATGCAGTCTGTGTATCATATATATATATATATATATATATATATATATATATATATATATATTATATATATATATATATAATAAAATAATTTAAAATAAGGGTGATGCAAAAGTGGGGGAGTAAAAGATTTTTGTTTCAAATTTTTGAGATACCCTCTCATTTGGTTTGATTTGGTGGAAAAATTATTCTGGGGAAATTTCGGGTCAAAATTCGAATATTTGGAGGTCGCGCCCGCCATTTGAAAATTTGCTGATTTCCATGACACCCAGTAGGTACAGCAAGCGTCACGTTACGTTTTTTTTGAGTGGAAGTTCCCCAGGAGGCCTATCATACCACCTTCCTCTTTTCCATTTGTTCATAAAACAGATACAATACAATAGATACATAGAATGGATATACTCGTAAATTTTACTATTGCGTCAAAGATACGAGAGTTGCGTCAAAGATACGAGAGTTTTCTTAGTTTTGTCCGGAAGCTTCTTCCGCAAACCTGCAACAAAAATAAGAACAAATTCAAAAAATTTGATTTTACTCTAATTTTTTGTAATTTTAAAATTTTCAATTGGCGGGCGCGACCTCTGGATGTTATTTGTTTGACCTGGAATTTCTCACATGGTGTTTTTGTGACAAATTGGAACAAATGAGGGTGTATCCCTAAAAATCCACGATGGTCATGATTTATTATTTATTATATATATATATATATATAATATATATATATATATATATATATTATATATATATATATATATATATATAAACCATGAATAATTCCTATATTCCTATACTATTTTGTTCATTCGTGAAATTCTTATATTCATTTATATAGTTCTTGTATCCATTTGTAAAATTCATGTGTTCATATGGTTCATGTATTTATATAATCCTGTATATTCGCATATATTTAACTTCATATAATACCTATATTCATATGTATGTACGTGTATGTGTTAACCCCTCCGTCTATGGCCCTGGGGTGGTTCGGATTGACGGGGGTTCTGGGTTAGGAGGCAAGCAACGGATAGGTGCCTTGAAGTGGTTTTTCTTCTATGTTACTCTCCGAGTTCTTCTATAGTGGCTCGGAGGACTCTGGTAGATTTGCAATCTAAATGCTGAAGGTTCCGGATTCTTCTTATAGCGTATCCGGAAAGTTTTCTAAGTTTTTCTGAAGAGAGCAAGGCTCGAAGGGGACAATAAAAAGTTTCTTCACTGTAAATTTACTGCTAAAAAATACAGGTAGTGCTCAGCCTCTGAATTAGCTTCTGAATGACAATGGATGAATTTGAATGGGTTTATATACCCAAAAACTACTAACATTATTATTATTAAATGCTAAGAAGGCTGTATTATTTTTGCACAATATTTGAAAATAAGTAAATTTTTTAGCTGTGGTAAGGCTTGAACGAGTAAACAAAATATTTGAAGACGAAACCATATTTTTATCTTAAACCGCGACTTTTCAGATCTGATGTTATCATGATCTGCCAAGTTAACTAAAAGTGGAAATCGGACTATGCATCTTTACACTAAAATATGCATATGAGTGAAATTTTAAGGTTTAAGATGTACAATTTTAATGCTTAGGCAAGACATGATCTCATTGTTTATAACGAAAGAGAGAGTATACAAAATGTGAACATTGCAAAGCTTAACAGGATTCCTTATTAAGCGAAATCTAAAAAATGATTATGAGATTTTAAAAAACAACAGGTCACCAATTATTTAGCAAAGTAGAAAGTGAATCAAATATTTTATCCAAACTCGCGTTGGGCGATTTTGTTCCTTATGTAAAAATGAATACACACACGTACATACATATGAGTATAGGCATTATATAAAGTTAAATATATAAGATTATACATGAACCATATAACACATGAATTTTTAAAATGGATACTTTTTCTTACAATGGATACAGAGACTATATAAATGAATACAAGAATTACATGAAGGATAAGATAATATAGGAATATGGGAATTATTTATGGTTCATTTTTACAGGGCTCTTCCCTCTAGAATGATATTAATATAAAACGTAACATCCTAACTAAGGCTAACTAGATGATAACTATTGGTTTTATAATACAGATTTATATATACAACATAAGTCGGGTGGTTTAAGTCTAGTTCACGTGGTCTGGGTACGCACTCTTGGTCGTGCATAAATAGTTTCATGTTCCGTGTCACTGGGTTTTCTTTGTTCCCAGAATGATCTTTTCATCACAAATACACCGAGGATAATAGCACACACAATAATGATACTAACGGCAGATGTTGAGAAAATGGTTACCGGTTGTAGTATTTGTAAGAGGTTGTTTTGGTTATCATCCGAAATTTTAAACCGGCTCAATTGATCATTCCATTCAGGGGCATGCAGTTCGGGTAGGATGGTTACAGGTTTTATGGAGAGATTTAAGATCTCTATGACGGGTTTAAATTTAATTTGCGACGGAAATGGGTATGAGTTATTAAGGGTAACCTTATACGGGTTGTATATTTGGAGGGCTTTTGAACGCAAGGAGCAACCAATTGGTAGCCGAATAATCATAGGGATTGTAATGAGGGAATAATTTGATGGACACTCGAGGGTAGCGGCAGTCCTGTTCGCGAAGGAAACCCAGATGTCTGGTCCAATTCGTAGTTGGATGGTTTTAGGGGAATGAATTTTTTAAATGAACATACGGGGGCATGCCGGTCACGAATTAAATCGACAAAGCAAGACCTAGTAGTGGGAAGAATAACTGGTTTGAGTGGAGGGCAGATGAGTTGTTTATTTGGTTGCGGGAATCGGCAATGCCGGACGTCGCTATCTGACATCATAGAATAAGCTGATAGATCTTTGGTGAGGAAAAGGTAAGGTGGTACGGTGGGTAAATACAATCGATAGACATTAGAGTTATTTTTGGTAGGGTGTTGGGAAAGGTGAAATCTATATACGTCATAAGTGAGGAAATCGAAAAATGGTATAATTATGAGGTATGTGTAGGGGCGTGGTCCATGTATAGTCCAGGTGTATTCTAGAAATTGAGGGTAATTAGTGTGGTTGAGTGGGAATATGGGTGATAATTTTAATTGTGACTGGGCGGTGTGAATCAAGGACTGGAGTATTTCCCATGGTATTAGGGTGGAAAGAGTGATTTTTCCATGGGCTAGCTGGGTTGCACGCAAAACCTTGGAATGAATCGTAGTTATTCGTTGTAAGTATTTATCGATTAGGGTTACTTGTATGTTCATTATTTCTATTAATTCTAGATATCGTTTGTGTTCTTTGTATTGAGCTAACATGGATTCAAGGTATGTGAATCTGTCCGAAAGGGAGTGAAGGAAGCGATTGTTTTCGTGTAATGACCTAATAGTTTGTTCTAACATGTGTCCATTATATTGTCGATTCCGAGCGAAGAGATTCAATTTAAGTTCAACTCTTTTAATATCTTCTTCGGTTGCTAATCCGAATAAACCTTTGAACAGTTTCCCTCCTATATCTATCAGTCCCCTTTTACTTCTTTGGTTAAAGTTTTCGGAATTTTTGGTTTCAGTTTGTATCCATGGTAAGGCTAATATTTCTGATAGGGCGCGTGCTGTAGTTTGAATATTTTCGAGGGTATTTTCTAACAGAACGCGACTTATCTGATCTTTTCCTTGGAAAGAATTTTGGACTTTACTTTCAAACGTTTCTAATTGGGTTTGTATCTGAAGGAGATTGATTTTAATTCTAGCAGGGGTTGCAAATTTATATAAAGGTCTGCATGCCCTTTCAAAAATTTACCTTCTGCAAGTTTTTCTATAACAACTCCGGTAGAAATTTTAATACTAGGTCTACAAGAGTAAATAATTTGGAAAATTATAAGGGGGACAATTTTATTCATTTCTACGCCTTAAGTTATACGGAGCTGGGGATACTTGTGTGGATACTTGTGTGGATACTTGTGTGGATACTTGTGTGGATACTTGTGTGGATACTTGTGTGGATACTTGTGTGGATACTTGTGTGGATACTTGTGTTGGTGGGCGAAGGGGTCGGCCTCGTTTTGGTGGCAATGGGGGTCGACCGTTGAGCTCGGATTCTGAGCGGGTTCGTTTCTTATGTGAAGGTTCTAGTTCACGTGGGTGATGCATTTGCGGGCGGTATGTCGGGTCCGTGCGTCGATCATCAATCGGCGAGGGTGGTGACAGAGGAGATGGTGAGTGGAGGAGATGGTGGAGTTCCACTGAGTGATTCTCTCGAAGGGGTTTCTCCAGGGTCTGGGTCCGATGGGACGCTTGGCTCTGGGGCCTCCTCTTGTTCAGAGATTGCCTCGAGTAATGGTGGTATTACGAGGTACCAATCTTCGTCATGGGTAGCGGTTCCCGCGGTGACTACTTCAGTTTTTTGATCCCTGCCCGATTTGTTAATATCTTGACCTTTTGAAGGATAGGCGGCTCGAACGCCTGGCAGCTGTTTTTTGGGAAGGTGTTGCTCGGAAGCTATCTTCAAATTGTCAGCGTGAATGATCTTTAGTTTGGAATGATCCCGGAGGTCGAGGATTTCATAACGATTTTTTCCGAGGTCTTTCATAATCCTATATGGGCCATCCCATTTTGGGTATAATTTGCGATGAGCCCCTGGCGGTTTCACGCTCTTCAGATAACATCGCATACCAACGATTATAGTCCGTTGACGGGGATGACGCCTATGTTGCTCTTGCTCCATCTGTTGGTTTCGTTGGTCGAGGGCATAGCGGATTATGTCAAAAATCTTGAAAGATCGTTCAGCTAGTTGCTGATTTGCTTCTGCCATTTCGGAAGATGTTAGGACTGCCGGGTCGGTTTGGTCGGGCAAATCAAAAGGTAGACGCTTGTCGTAGTGATATAGAACGAAATGAGGGGTGTCCCCGATGGACACATTATAGCCATTGTTGATGGCTGTTTGTACCATGGGAAGGGAATCATCCCATGTACGGGAGGATGCATCGACAACGTGGCGCAGGGCTTCCAAGATCTTTCGATTGTGCCTTTCCACTAAGCCGTTTGCCTGCGGGTGGTATGCCACAATGTGTGTATTTTTAATTCTACACATGTTACAGAGTGACTCGAACAGTTTGGAAGTGAAACTACGGGCGTTATCCGAGATTAGGATGGAAGGAGTGGTATGGTTTTGGATGACGCGTTCCACTAGGGCTCTTGCCACAGTTTCCGAGGTCTGATCTGGAATGGCGGCTACTTCGCTGTAACGCGAGAAGTGGTCCGTAAACACAATGATGTACTGATTTCCCTTTGATGTTTTGGGAAATGGTCCCAGTATATCCATTCCAGTTCTTTGCCAGGGCCTCTGGCATACTGGATATTTATGCATTGGAGCGGTGGATGGTACGTTGCCCTTATGCTTTAAACACGATGGACATTCGGCGATGTATTCATGTACCGTTCTGTTCATCTCGGGAAAATGGTATCGCTCCAAAAGACTTTTGATGGTGCGATCCGGCCCCATGTGTCCATAAAAAGGTGAGTCGTGACAAAGTCCAATGGCTATATCAACGAGATCCTTTGGTATCTCCACGAGGTCGTTTCCATCTTCGTTCCTGAAATGTACGAGCCCATCTTTGAGGTTGTACTGTTCTTTTACCTTCGATGGTTCCTTTTGTTCCAGGCGCGCCCGAAGGTTCTGGGTGTGTTGGTCCTGTTGTTGGGAGTATTGCAGACACTCGTAGTCGAACACAGGAAGAAGTCCTATTTTATTCACTCGGGCGTCGGGCTTGAGTCTCGACAATCCGTCTGGAATAACTTGCAGTTTTCCCGGTTTGTATACGATTTTCGCTGCAAAATCCTGAATCAACAGAGCCCATCTACTCAATCGTCCTTCAAGTAGCTTGTCCTTGAAGAGGTACGTGAGTGGCTTATGATCAGTCTTGATGGTTACATCGTAGCCATAGACGATATTTCGGAATTTTTTCAAAGCCCAATATACCGCTAGGGCCTCTCGGTCCGTAGTGGAATAATTCCGTTGAGGTGCAGAGAGAAGTTGACTGGCATAAGCAATGGGTAATTCCACACCGTCTACGTCCTGTAACAGGACGGCTCCTAGTCCATAGGAGGAAGCATCTGTGGCTATGATGAAGGGTCTTGTGTAATCAGGATATTGTAAAATGGGATGACAGGTTAGTTTATTAATTAAAGTTTCAAAGGCATGTTGGTGATCGGATTCCCAGTTAAATTTCGAATTTTTCTGGAACAAATTAGTAATGGGTTTAGCAATATTCGAAAATTGGGGGATAAAGTTCCGATAGAATCCGACAAAACCAATAAATGCACGGGCGTCGTCGATGGTCTTGGGTACAGGGTACCTTTCCAGGGCTTCGAGTTTGGCTGGATCAGGTTTAATTCCTGTGGACGAGAGTAGGAATCCTAGGTATACCAGGGATTCTTGTAAAAAATTGCACTTTGCAAGCTTCAGTTTAAGGTGTGCTTTTCTCAAGTGTGATAGCACATTATGAAGGCGTTGAAAGTGTGTTTTTATGTCCGAACTATAGACGATAATATCGTCAAGATACACGAGAGCTTCGACACCTAATAGGTCGGAAAGGACTATATTCATCAACCTAGAGAAATTAGCAGGCCCATTTCGGACTCCGAAAGGTAAAACCTGGAATTCGTAATGGCCTCGGTTAGTGGAGAAAGCAGTAATGCCCGAGATTCGGGACTGACCTCCATTTGCCAATAACCTGATGCTAAATCGAGGGATGAAAAAAATTCGCTTTCCCTACGTTCAGAATTGTTTCCTGCATGTTTGGAATCGGGAAACGGTCTGGGATGGTAATGTTATTCAGGCGTCTAAAATCTATACAAGGGCGAGATGTTCCGTCCTTTTTGGAGACGAGAATCATAGGAGCGGACCAGGGACTAGCTGAAGGCTGAATGACATCCTGCTCCAACATGTCCTTGATGTGTTCCTCAATAGTGACTAACTGAGAATGTGGAACCCGATAGGGAGGAATGAAAATGGGTTTGGAATTGGGTTCCAACTTGATTTCAAAAGGGACCAAATTAGTTCGGCCCAGAGGATCTCCGGTTAGGGCAATCACATCTTTATTTCTTATCAGGAAATCGAGAAGTGATTCCATTAGTTTGGGATCCTGTAAAGCTGGTGACTCCTGAAGGGAGTGCTTCAGACATTTCTTATATTCTTCTTTTAATATTGAAGGCTTTAATTCTAAGGAACTGGAAACACGATTTATCGTACTGATGGGGAAATCTGAATCTATTTCTACTGTGGAAACAGTTCCTATTTTCTGATTTGAAGTTAATTCTATAGATCTTTCTCCTTTGCTTAAACAAACAACAGGGATAGCCGAATTCTGACTCTGACTAAGGACTTGGGCAATAAGAACATCTCTTTTGAAATTACTTTTCTCTGTAATCAGAGTACGCTCTGACTCTAATAATTTTCCTTGACTGTTAACTACTTTTGCTAGGAAACAAATCTTCTCATAAGGTGCTACTGTTATATGCTCGGTAGGGCATATGAAAAATTGTGGATCTGATTCTAGTTCGGCGACTAAAATTTGCCTTGCTGGCTGACTGGAAACTGACTGACTGACACTGGAAACTGACTGACTGACACTGGAAACTGACTGACTGACACTGGAAACTGACTGACTGACACTGGAAACTGACTGACTGACACTGGAAACTGACTGACTGACACTGGAAACTGACTGACTGACACTGGAAACTGACTGACTGACACTGGAAACTGACTGACTGACACTGGAACTGACTGACTGACTGGAAACTGACTGACTGACACTGGAAACTGACTGACTGACTGGAAACTGACTGACTGACACTGGAAACTGACTGACTGACTGGAAACTGACTGACTGACTGGAAACTGACTGACTGACTGGAAACTGCCTGGGTTGATCCAACAACTGGAACTGATTACCCTGGGGTCTGATTTCTGGAGCGGTTGTCCCTCTGGATGCAACCGGCCGACTTGATCTGCTATCAAGTAGAGGGGGTTTCCTATTTCTTTCGGAAATCTGAACTGAGCTAAGTCTATTAGCATTAAGTTGTCTGTCATCCTCGCGGAGATGGTGTGTCCTATTTCGACACTTTACTAACTTTCCGGCTGGGTAAATCTCCCATTGATTCCGGTTAAAAAAATCCATCCCTAGTAGGATGTCTGTCTGAAAGGTGGCGACTGTGTCCACTATACAACATTTCGCGGGGTATACCGCGTTTCCAATTTCTAAATATAACTCAATTTCTCCGTATGTGGGTATGGGTGTGCCCGTAACTCCTCTAAGTTGGCAGGATGGTGCCTTAAGTTCATATTATAATTGTACTCTCTAGTAATTCATCTACGCATTGTTTCTTAATTAACGTTGCGTGTGCTCCTGTATCTAGGAGAGCAGTTAAATCTTGGTTATCCGTACTACAATTTATTATTAAATCTAAGAGGTCCGCACCTATTATCCTGATGGGGAGTTTGTGTGCGTATCTGGGCTTACTACTGTAATTTAGGAGGGAGGAGGTTGAACTGCTGCCTCCAATGTAGGGTCTAAAAAAGGGATCACATGGTCTTCTATGGGAGGACCTGGATCATATTCTACGGGGATATCATACGCTGAAGGGTGTTCTTGAAAACTGTTCTCTGGGGAAAATGATTCCTCCCCGGGTACTTCTACGTACCGAACTAGTTGACCTTGCTGGTTGTATTGGGGTTTATACATGGGGTAAGAGTGTGGGTGACCCTGTGGTCGTGATTTATTGGGTTGGTAGTTCGACTGAGGCTGGGAATGGACTGGTTTCTGGGGATTGGTTGACTTTGGGATACGTTTTGGGGACGTGGTTGGTTTGGTTTCTGAAAGTGGGGTCTATACCCTGCAGGGGCTTTATCAGCACACTTTTGGCGATCGCCACGGCGATGACCATGTTCGTGACAGTGGGAGCAATACGAGGGGTAATTACATTGACTTATCATATGCCCGAAACTATCACAGTTAAAACACTGTGGAGGAGGGCGTGTATTCTGGGTTTGGGGGGCTTGTTTCTGGGGTGTTCCCTGTATTTGCCTTGGTTTATATTGTTGTTGTTGTTGCTGTTGGTATTGGTGTTGTGGCTGCTGCTGAATATACTGTACAGGGGTTTCTCTACCCTTTCGGTAGGTTTGGTTTGCTAAATCGGGGTGATGTTCCCGTGTTTTGTTTATGGCTACACTGACAGGTTTGTCAACATTTAAAAACTCCTGAAACTTTTTTTAGGCGCTCCGGGTAAGTTTTGGTAAATGGTTGTGGCTACTATTAGATTTCTTTGTTTCGAAGTAAAAGTTATGCCACATGCATTTTCTGCGGCCCGGAGGGCTTCTCCTACAAGTTTGTGTGTACGTGTAATAAAATTGTTTAAATCCTCGTGTTCCTCTTTCTTCCATTTAACTTGGAAGACTGCTTCTAATGTGGCTAAGGGTTGTGCAAGGGTTATTTCTTTAAAAAATTCTAATAGGTTTTGTTTAAAATCGTCCCATGTTATAGCTTCGCTAATTGATGGGACGTAAGTGACTGTGTCATGGGCATTTCCCTCTTTAGGGTCAATAAATCTTTTTGCTTCTCTGATTTTTATATCATCATCGGTAATATTCTCGCGTAAGAAATGTTGCTCTAAAGACTCAACCCAAGGTCTTACGCGCGGTTCAACAAAACGATTATCTATGGTCCCCTTAAAAATTAAAACAGTATGAGGAAGATTTACTAATCTGCCTAAGTTAATATATGCTGGGGCGGGGGTTTGAGACTGAGACATACTGACTTGTGTGTTTGGGAATATGTTTGAAGGGCGCGGGTAGGTGGAAAAATGGGTGTAGGTAATTCTTCGATGTCAGAAAGCGCACCGTCTGAATCGCTCATATGTGAAGGTACTTATTAATGTTCTAATTAGGTCTGCTTGACCGATCTTAATTCATGGAATGATCACTTAAGGGGTTTTCCTAACTACACTATCTAAAAAAAATAATGCACAACAATTTGCCTAACTCGGGGAAAATTTGAAAAGATTGCAAACAAAAATAAAAATGTAAACAAAATTTCACTCAAATGTACGTGATGGTATGGTAATACTATGTTTGGTACATTAAATAAAATTATACTATACTAACTAGAATAGTAAAAATAACTGAAAATAACTGTGACAATACTGTTTTCAATAAAAAGAGTGTATCACTGGTGTCTGTACTCTGTAGTGTTCACTGTGTTTTTTGTTAATTCTGGCTCAATACTAAATATTAATTGTTAATAATAATGACTTTTCAAATGTTTAGAAATTATTTTTTTAAAAAAAGTTTTATACTTAACAAGATTCCTATGGCGAAATCCTTTTGAGGTGTGTCCTGAAGACGTGTCTGGCTGGCCACTTGTTCCTAGATGAAAAGTAGGCGTGAAGAACTTGGAGTCGTAACGCACCGGTTCACGGGTGGATGTGACGAACTCGAAGTCGTGACACGCCGGTCAACTGGGTGTTGGTTCTGGTTCCAGGGTCTGGAAGACTGGAAGAATCCTGGAGTCGTGAAGATCCTGGTTAAAGGGTCTGGAGGACTGGAAGAATCCTGGAGTCGTGAGATCCTGGTTAAAGGGTCTGGAGGACTGGAAGAATCCTGGAGTCGTGGAGATCCTGGTTAAAGGGTCTGGAGGACTGGAAGAATCCTGGAGTCGTGGAGATCCTGGTTAAAGGGTCTGGAGGACTGGAAGAATCCTGGAGTCGTGGAGATCCTGGTTAAAGGGTCGCCAGTTGTTAACCCCTCCGTCTATGGCCCTGGGGTGGTTCGGATTGACGGGGGTTCTGGTTTAGGAGGCAAGCAACGGATAGGTGCCTTGAAGTGGTTTTTCTTCTATGTTACTCTCCGAGTTCTTCTATAGTGGCTCGGAGGACTCTGGTAGATTTGCAATCTAAATGCTGAAGGTTCCGGATTCTTCTTATAGCGTATCCGGAAAGTTTTCTAAGTTTTTCTGAAGAGAGCAAGGCTCGAAGGGGACAATAAAAAGTTTCTTCACTGTAAATTTACTGCTAAAAAATACAGGTAGTGCTCAGCCTCTGAATTAGCTTCTGAATGACAATGGATGAATTTGAATGGGTTTATATACCCAAAAACTGCTAACATTATTATTATTAAATGCTAAGAAGGCTGTATTATTTTTGCACAATATTTGAAAATAAGTAAATTTTTTAGCTGTGGTAAGGCTTGAACGAGTAAACAAAATATTTGAAGACGAAACCATATTTTTATCTTAAACCGCGACTTTTCAGATCTGATGTTATCATGATCTGCCAAGTTAACTAAAAGTGGAAATCGGACTATGCATCTTTACACTAAAATATGCATATGAGTGAAATTTTAAGGTTTAAGATGTACAATTTTAATGCTTAGGCAAGACATGATCTCATTGTTTATAACGAAAGAGAGTGTATACAAAATGTGAACATTGCAAAGCTTAACAGGATTCCTTATTAAGCGAAATCTAAAAAATGATTGAGATTTTAAAAAACAACAGGTCACCAATTATTTAGCAAAGTAGAAAGTGAATCAAATATTTTATCCAAACTCGCGTTGGGCGATTTTGGTCCTTATGTAAAAATGAATACACACACGTACATACATAGGAGTATAGGCATTATATAAAGTTAAATATATAAGATTATACATGAACCATATAACACATGAATTTTTAAAATGGATACTTTTTCTTACAATGGATACAGAGACTATATAAATGAATACAAGAATTACATGAAGGATAAGATAATATAGGAATATGGGAATTATTTATGGTTCATTTTTACATATGTATTCATTTTTATATAAGGACCAAAATCGCCTAACGCGAGTTAGGATAAAAAAAATTATTTGCTTTCGACGTTGCCAAATAATTGGTGACTTGTTCTTTTTAAAATTTCTTAATTTTTTTTTTTAGATTTAGCTTAATAATGAATCCTGCTTAAGCTTTGCAATGTTCTCTTCGTTATAAAATATGAAGTCATGTCTTGCCTAGGCATTTAATTGTAAATCTTAAACCTTTAATTTTTACTCATATGCATATTTTAGTGTAAAGATGCATAGTTCAATTTCCACTTTTAGTTAACTTGGCAAATCATGATAAATATCAGATCTGAAAATACGCGGTTTAAGATAAAAATATGGCTTCATCTTCAAATATCTTGTTTATTCGTTTAAACCTTACCACAGCTAAAAGATTTACTTTATTTTCAAATATTTTGCAAAAATAATGCACTTTTCAACATTTAATAATAATGATGTTAGCGTTTTTGGGTATATAAACCCACAAAAATTCGTCCATGTTCATTCAGAATTAGACTCAAAGGCTGAGCACTACCTGTACATTTTAGCAGTAAATTACAGTAAGAAAAAGTCTTTATCTTCTCCTTCGAGCCTTGCTCTCTTCAGAGAACTTGGTCATTAAAATTTCCAGATACGTTATAAGAATAATCAGGGAATCTTCAGAGAATTTAGTAAGCCTCCCAGAATCTTCCCAGCCACTACAGAACTCGGAGAGTAGTATAGAAGAAACTACGGCAAGTAACAAATCCGTTGCTGCCACCTAACTAGAATCCCCGTCGACTTCGAACCAACCCAGGCCATAGACGGAGGGGTTAACAACTGGCGACCTCTGCATCCAGGATTCTTCCAGTCTTCCAGACCCTGGAACTAGAACCAACATCCAGTCGACCGGCGTGTCACGACTTCCAGTTCGTCACAGCCACCCTTGAACCGGTGTGTCACGACTTCAAGTTCTCCACGCCTAGTTTTCATCCAAGAACAAGTGGCCAGAAAGACGTCTTCAGGACACGTCTCCAAACCCTTCGCCGTAGGAATCTTGTTAAGTGCAAATCTCATTTTTTAAAGTAATCTCTCAACATTTGAGTATCAGTATTATTAATAATTCACAATTAATTAGTATCAAGCCAGAGTTAATAAAAAACACAGTGAACATTCCATACACCAGTGATACATTTTTTTTTATTGAAACAGAGTTATTTCCACTATTATAGTTAGTATAGTATAATTTTATTTAATGTACCAATCATATTATTACCGTACCTTCACGTACATTCGAGTGAAATCTTGTTTACATTTTTTTTTTAATTATTTTGTTTACATTTTTGTCAAATTTTCCCCTAGTTAGGCAAATTGTTGTGCATTTATTTCATGTGTATTTCTTAGAGTAGTTAGGAAAACCACTCAAGTGATCATTCCATAGATTAAGATCGGTCAAGCAGACCAAATTAGAACACATTAATAGTACCTTCACATATGAGCGATTCAGACGGTGCGCTTTCTGACATCGAAAATTCCCCTACACCCATTTTTCCACCTACCCCGCGCCCTTCAAACATATTTCCAAACACACAAACTTCAGATCAAGAACAAGCCAATATGTCTCAAACCACCGCCCCAGCATACATTAACTTAGGTAGACAAGTAAACCTTCCCCACACTGTCCTAATTTTGAAGGGGACCATAGATAATCACTTTGTTGAACCACGCGTAAGACCTTGGATTGAGTCTTTAGAACATTTCTTACGCGAAAACATCACCGATGATGATATAAAGTTTAGGGAAGCAAAAAGGTTTATCGACCCTAAAAAAGGGAACGCCCATGATACAGTCACCTACGTCCCATCCATTAGCGAAGCTACAACATGGGACAATTTTAAACCAAACTTATTATAAATTTTTAAAGAAATAACACTTGCACAACCCTTAGCCACGTTAGAAGCTGTCTTCCAAGCTAAATGGAAGAAAGAGGAACATGAAGATTTAAATAATTTTATTACACGAACACAAACTCGTAGAAGCCCTCCGAGCCGCAGAAAATGCGTGTGGCATTACTTTCACTTCAAAACAAAAACCTAATAGTAGCAGCGACCATTTACCAAAACCTAGCCGGGGCACCTATAAAAAAGTTTCGAGTTTCTAAATATTAACAAACCAGTAAGTGTAACCATAAATAAAACACGGGAACATTACCCAGATTTAGCAAACCAGAACTACCGAAAGGGTAGAGAAACCACCATACATTACATTCAGCAGCAGCAACCACAACACCAATAGCAACAACAACCCTATAAATCGAGGCCGATGCAGGAACCACCACCCCAGAAACAAGCCCCCCAAACCTAGAATGCACACCCTCCTCCACAGTGTTTTAACTGCGATAGCTTTGGACACATGATAAGTCAGTGCAATTATCCCCCTTATTGCTCCCATTGTCATGAACATGGTCATCGCCGTGGCGATCGACAAAAATGTGTTGATAAAGCCCCTGCAGGGTATAGGCCCAACTTCCAGAGAACGAATCACCAACGTTCCCAAAAGCCCTCCAATCCCCAGAAACCAGTAAATTCCCAGCCTCAACCGAACCACCAACCAAATAGATCACGACCACAGGGTCAATCACACTGTTACCCAATGTACAATCAGCAAGGTCGGATAGTTCGGTACGTAGAAGTACCCGCGGAGGAATCAATTTCCCCAGAGTACAGTTTTCAAGAACACCCTCCAGCGTATGGTGATCCCGTAGAATATGACCCAGGTCCTCCCATAGAAGGCAACTCGAGCACTTTTTTGGACCCTACTTTAGAGGCAGCCTCCTCCCTCCTCCTCCTCCTAAATAACTAATGAACCCAGATACACACACAAACTCCCCATCAGGATAATAGGTGCGGACCTCCTAGATTTAATAATAAATTGTAGCACTGATAACCAAGATTTAACCACTCTCCTAGATACAGGAGCACACGCAACGTTAAGAAACAATGTGTAGATGAGTTACTAGAGAGTACAGATTACAAATATGAAATTAAGGCACCTTCCTCTCAACTCAGAGGAGTTACAGGCACACCCATACCTACATACGGAGAAATTGAATTATATTTAGAAGTTTGAAACGCGGTATACCCCGCAAAATGTTGTACAGTGGACACAGTCGCCACCTTTCAGACAGATATCCTACTAGGTATGGATTTTTTCAACCGGAATCAATGGGAAATTTACCCAGCCGGAAAGTTAGTGGTGTCAAAATAGGACACACCTTCTCCATGAGAATAATAGACAGCCAGTGGCGACTGGCGTATAGGAGCGATGGAGCGGTCGCTCCCCCTTGCTTGAAACGATAAATATTAATTTAACAGATAAAAAATATATTAATTTTAAGATATTAAAATAAATATTCTTGAAATATATTTTAAAAATTCATGTGGCATATCATGATTCATGAGGCATTTTGAGTAAGCCTTCATACAGTACATAATATTCTAAACTTATAGCATAGCTTCAAACAGCGTATCGCTGTTTGAATACAAAATAATATTGCAGCCGAATGGAGCGATAGATTTTTCGCTCAAGTAAATATAAATTATATTTTACTGTTGTAATGAAAATATAAGTACAATCGCGAATTTTTTTTATAATAACTTTATTTTTACTAATAGTTACTTCAGTAATAATGATATAAGCCATTTATATGTATTTTATTGAAATTATTACTTATTTGTAATTAACTAGAATTGTACGTCTGGCATAGCCGCATATGTTAATACAAGTACTCTTGTGAGCGGCAGTTGGATTCGCGCTAGACTATTGTGAGTCCGTGTTGTCGTACAATTTTATGAAATCGCACCCCCATACATTTATACCACGAGTCGCCACTGTAGACAGCATAATGCTAATAAAATCAGTTCAGTTCGGATTTCCGAAACAAACAGGAAACCCACTCCACTTGATAGCAGTTCAAGTCAGTCGATTGCATCCAGAGGGACAACCGCTCCAGAAATCAGCCCCCAGAGTAAGCCCCCCAGAGAAAACCGTCCTTCTGTGGTCGGACGTCGCGTGCAGATCGCCTGAAATGTCCTTTCAGAGTTGGATGGCAGGGACCCAGGAGGGCGAATAACTAAAAAAATTGTGAATACTGGGTAGGGACAGGGAAGCTGTTCGTTCGAAGTGGACTGGGACATCTAGTGGTCGATAGGACGGACGTGGGCGCCGAATTCCCAGCCCGTCACGGGGCTCTCTCCGTGGAGAGGGGCATACGGAGCGAGAGGCCTGATTTTTGGGGGCGAGGCTTTCGTGAACCCCTGTTGTCTTGCCCGTAGCTGGCTGAGGGGAGCTTGGGTGGGAACCCTACTCTAAAGGTGGTGTGTCCAAAGGCATGGTCGAGGTACAGGTTGTGGTCGGTGACGAGGAGAATGCGAGTGTTCCGTAGCCAGAGGATGGGCGACACCCTCACGACGTGGTCTTCCAGTGGTAGAGGAGTCTGGGGCCTGGAAGCCCACCACCCGAGTTCTTGGGCAAGTAGAAGTATTCACACATTATTAGATTGAGAAAAACGGACCCAAGGGCCGCGAGAAAGTACCTACCAGTGAGAAAGGGAGGCCGAGCGCAAACCGCCGAGGGCGGAGTACCTTGTCCCCAGGGGAGACACCTTCGGTTTTAAAACGGCGCCGTGATGCGAAAGTTTGCCCCCAAACAGCGCAAAGACCCCAGCCCCGCAATCCCACCGGCCCGGACACCCAACCATCCAACACAGTGACGCCCTAAGGGCGTCACCTCTGGAGGACAGCACTGGAGACCCGTACTGTGAGCCAAAGACTTTAGTGGCATTTAGCCGGTGTCCCCAGTAGCCTATCCGGCATGGGTGACCCGGGGTCTAAACCCCCGCCGACGTAGCCAACTGGGTCAACATGGGAGCCCACAGGCGGGGTATATATATATATATATATATATATATATATATATATATATATGGGCTACGTCGTGGCCGATGTCGTAACACCGCTTCCCGGAGATCAGCGAAGTTAAGCGACATTGGGTCTGGGTAGTAGTTGGATGGGAGACCGTCCTCTGCGCTCAGATTATGTAGCGACCCGTGGTTCGGATCCCACGTAAAGCTGTAGGTCCCCTCCGCCATATGACCCTAGATGTTGCGTAGGTTAAACAACCCCAATTAAAAAAATATATAGCAAAATATATAGCAATGTTTAAACAGATCACCAAAATATTTGAAGATGAAGCCATATTTTTATTTTAAACCGCATATTAACAGATCTGATATCATATATATATATATATATATGTGTATATATAATGTGAACCCCTCCGTCTATGGCCTTGGTCGGTTTGAAGTTGACGGGGGGTTCTGTTTAAGTGGCAGCAACGGATTTGTTACTCTGGAGTATCTGGTACCGTATAGGGAATCGTAGAAGTTTCTCTTATACTACTCTCCGATTTCTTCTTGTGGTGGATCGGAAGATTCTGTGAAGCTTACTAAATTCTCCGAAGGTTCCCCGATTCTTCTTGTAACGTATCGGGAAATTATTTTTCTCTATTTAAGACTAAGTTCTCTGAATACAGCAAAGCTCGAAGAAGACAGATATTCTCTTACTGTAGTTTACTGCTAAAATGTTACAGGTAATGCTCAGCCTCCAAGTTAGATCAGACAATCAGAATGAATATTTGAAAAATTGTTCGGCTTTATATCCTGAATTTTTGGTGACATTATTTAATGTTGGTTTTTTTTTTTTTTTTTTTTTTCAATAGGCTGCATTATTTGGAAAATATTTGAAGATAAGGTAAGTATTTTAGCTGTAGCAATGTTTAAACAGATCAGCAAAATATTTGAAGATGAAGCCATATTTTTATTTTAAACCGCATATTGACATCTGATATCATGATCTGCCGAGTTAACTAAAAATGGATATTGAAATATGCATTTTATTATGAATTACAATTAAACATGCATATGAGCAAAAATTAAATGTTTAAGATTTAAAATTAGACGTTAAGCAAGACATGACCATCTTTTACAACGGAGAGAGAATGTATACAGAAAATGAACATTGCAGAATTTAAAAAGATTACATTATTAAGCTAAATCTAAAAAAATTATTAATTTAAAAATAAATAATTCACCAATTCTTCAGCAGAATTAAAACAGAAAGCGAATTAAAAATGTTGTCGAAACTTCGTCAGCGTTTTGCGAATTTGGACTCTGTGTAAAAATGAAGATAAGAATATAAGGATCATATAAATATACGAATTATACGAATGAATATACAAATTATACGAATGAATGTAAGAATTATGCAAATGAATGTAAGAATTATACAAATGAATGTAAGAATTATATGAATGAATGTAAGAATTATACAAATGAATGTAAGAATTATACAAATGAATGTAAGAATTATATGAATGAATGTAAGAATTATATGAATGAATGTAAGAATTATATGAATGAATAAGAATTATATGAATGAATGTAAGAATTATATAAATGATATGAATATAGGAATTATTCATTGTTCATTTTTACAGGGCTCTCCCCTCCAGAATGATATTAATACAATAATATAGCATTCTAACTAATTCCAACTGGATGATAACTAATGGTTTTTGTAACAGATTTATATACAAAACATAAGTCCGGATGGTTAAGTCTAGTTCACGTGGTCTAGGTACGCACTCTTGGTTGTGCGTATATAGTTTCACATTGTTCGGTGTCTTGTTTTCGTTCGTTCCAAGAATGATCTTTTTACTACAAATATATCGAGGATAATAGCACACAGAATAATGATACTAACGGCAGATGTTGAAAAAATTGTTACAGATTGTAGTATTTGTAAAAGGTTATTCTGGTTATCATCTGAAATTTTAAAACGACTCAATTGATCATTCCATTTACAAGCATGGAGTTCGGGTAGGATGTAGTAAAATGGGAGTGCAATTGCAATGTTGCAAAGGGAAAGGAATGTTGAAAGGGAAAGGAATGTTGAAAGGGAAAGGAATGTTGAAAGGGTCTTGCAATGGGAGGAAGGGGGTCTTGCAATGGGAGGAAGGGGGTCTTGCAATGGGAGGAAGGGGTGTGTTGAAAATGGGGTCTTGCAACATGGGGAGGGGTTATCCCCTAAATTGCAATGAAGGGGGAGAGCTTTGGGGGAGAAGGGAGGATGACCTCCCACAAAGAGGTAACCTTAACCTAAGAGAGGGAGAGAAAGGAGGAGGGTCTTTGGGGGAGAAGTTGGGATGTCCTCACCCCCGAAAGGGAAACCCCAACCTAAGGAGATAGAGTTCTTTATTCCACTGGAGTCCGTCGCATAATGAGAGTCCAGGGCCCAACAGCTGTTATATAAAGGACCTAGAGTTGTCAGATACCCCTATATAATTTAATTATGTTCAGGTGTACATTATTAGGGTGAGTTGCCAGCTACCACTATATATTCTATTTATTTATTTATTTACATGAGGTGCCAGATACCGCTATATATTCTATTTATTTATATAAGGAGAGTTGCCAAATTGCACTATTTATTTTAATTTTTATATAGATGTTGCCAATTATTTATTTATTTATGAGTTACCAGATACCACCATTCTATTTATTTATTTATATATAGACGAGTTGCCAGTTATTTATACAAGGAGAGTTGGCAGGCAGCACCACTTATTTGAATTATATTATTTATTAAAGGCAAAAGAGACGCTCTCCTTAAATTTGCTCAAATTAAAACGCATTTAAACGAATCCCAATGTTAACAATAAAAGAAATATACTTGAAATAAATAAAACACCAAATTAACAACAGAAAATAACTACACTTTATATATATATATATATATATATATATATATATATATATATATATAATTATTTTAGCTACTCCGAGTGTCTATATACTTTTGCCAATCCTTTCTATATACTTTTATATTATTTTTTATAAAGAAAATTCCGCGAATTCAAAGTTAAATCTTATAAAAAACAAAGTAAAACAAACTCCCCAAAAGTGTCTATTTACTTTTGTCGGGGAGAAAACGTATAACACGCGGCACCCGATTGTCGACCAAATACCAAAATGGTAACATCAGTATGTGGTTTGACCCAAATTCGACTCAGACTCGGATTTACCACCACTCACACCAAATATTGTTCGTCATTATCATCATTACTAATGAAGTAAAAACAATTTAAATTCTATTTATACAGAAAGAGAGTTACAAGGAAAAGAAGTACCTCAAAAGGCCTTGCGGCCCATACCGAGGAGGTACCAATGGCAACGGGTGCCAGGGAAAATTATGTACACTCAAATAGTGTGCAAGATTTGAGAGAGAGAGAGAGAGAGAGAGAGAGAGAGAGAGAGAGAGAGGAGAGAGAGAGAGAGAGGAGAGAGAGAGAGAGAGAGAGAGAGTGTTACAAGGAATAGTACCTCAAAAGGCATTGCGGCCCATACCATGGTAGTACCAATGGCAACGGGTGCCAGAGAAAAATTCTGCCACCCTCAAATAGTGTGCAAGATTCGGTCTAACCCTTTCTTGAACAGATTCACAGAACTGTTCACAACTTCTGAAGGTAACCTGTTCCACGTGTCACAAATCTTATACGTAAAGTAATTCCCACACGCACTAGTCCTAAACCGTTTCAAATCCAACTTCCAACCATTGTTGCAAGTTGGGTTATCATTTAAACTAAACATGCTTCTAAAATCGACATCGTTGAACCCACATAACAGCTTGAAAACCTCGATCAGTTGACTGCGCAGCCTCCGAGTTTCCAGCGAAAACAAGTTCAGGGCGTGTAACCATCGAGTGTAGCCCATATGCCTAACGGAAGGGATTAACTTTGTGGCCCTCGCCTGCACTCGCTCCAGCCTCTCAATATCTTTCCTGAGGGTGGGCGACCAGAACTGCACAGCATACTCCAGGTGCGGCCGAACTAGGGAATTGTACAGAGAGCACAATCTCCTTGTTCCGAAACTGAAATTGCCTTGATATAACCCAACAGCTTTTGGGCTTTCTTTTCCACCTCTACGCACTGTTTCGTAAACGTAAGGTCGCTGCTAATTAGTACACCCAAGTTCTTTTCCAAATCAGTCGCCTTGATATTGTTCCCCAACATCGAGTAGTTCGACTTGGGATTGGCGTAGCTAATGTGCATCACCTTGCATTTACCCAAGTTAAAAGGCATTTGCCATTTTTCAGACCACTCTCCTATCCTACATAGGTCCGCACGCAGTTGCTCGATCGCTTCGGGCGTCCCAACTTTGGCCCCAAGCTTCGTGTCATCAGCGAATTTGGCGATCCGACTGACGATGCCACCGTCGATATCATTTATGTAAATGATAAACAACAGTGGCCCCAAAACGGAACCCCACTAGAGACCGAGGCCTAACCCGAACTAACCCCTTTAATTACAACCCTCTGTCGCCTATTCTTCAGCCAGTTTTTCAATCCACCTACCTACTTCCCCACCGATACCCAGCGCGCGCACTTTCGCCATTAGCCGGCAGTGAGGTACCTTATCAAAGGCTTTCTCAAAGTGAAGATAAAGTATATCAACCTCCCTACTTTTGTCATACTCAACATGACGTGGAAAAACTCGAGCAAGTTGGTGAGAGACAACCTATGCCGTCTAAACCTATGTTGGGAGTCGCCAAGCAGCTTGTAGGAATCCAAATTGTCAACGATCCTATCCGCTATTATACCCTCTAATAATTTACCTACAACTGAAGTGAGACTAATGGGACGATAGTTCCCTGGACTTTCGTGATCCCCTTTCTTAAAGATAGGGGTCACGTTGGCTTCCCTCCAGTCACCAGGCACCTGGCCCGTCTCCAACGATTTGTTGAAGACTGTAGCCAGGTGGGGAGCCACCTGGTCGTGCACCTCCTGCAACACACTGGGGAGGAACTGGTCTGGCCCAGGAGCCTTAAACGCGCTGTTTGTCTATTCTATCGGCAACGACTGTCGCGGTACACCGAACACTATCCACGCTAGCACCTTCGTCCCTCACACCTGGCTCGGGGATCACGCGAGTGTCCTCCCTGGTGAACACTCCCGCAAAGTACTCATTAAGCACATTAGCGATGTCTGCAGAACGCCGCTTCTAATGGGCTTTCTACTATTAACATAACAGAACTCCTTAGGGTTCCCCTTGCAGAGGCTTGCCACCCGTAGTTCTTCGTTACGTTTCGCTAGCCTAACCGTCTTCACTTCCCTACACAGGCGGACATACGCCTCAGTGTTCTCATGGGAATGATTGGCCTTCGCCCTCCTATACGGGGCTTTCCTATTTAGGATAGCCGAAGCGATGTCACGACTGAACCACTTAGGCTGCTTTGAAGCAGGGGTGACCGGTTTTGAGGGTATGGCAGCACATTGCAGCACCATAAACTCGTCCCGAGACGGCACACACATTATTGATTTGAAATCAGTTAAAAATGATAATTATCAGAAATTAACTTAAAGGGTTTGCATCAGATAACCAGTCAGGAAATGGCGCACTGTTCAGCACAAATGATGCATCCATTTGTCCTAAATTTTGCATTACTACGTCCGGTGATTTCATGAAGGTCAAGCTTATCGCGCCTCCTCTTGAGTTGGCCTGATGAAGTAGCGAGTTGGCTTCTTGTACTATCCACCACAGGTACATCCGCTAACGAGGATGAAATTCGAAAAAATAATCAGTGTATACGGTGAAGAAAAAGGTTTCATTAAACTTTCTTATAGAACCCCCCTCACCCAACTACCTAACACAATGGAAAGTGATTAAAAAGTTAAAAATATAAATTATATAACCTGTTCGACCTACTGGGTAAAAATGGTCACGGACGAAAATTTACACGTTTGACCAAATTTTTTTTATGCAGTAAGGAGGGGCCAAGAACAAGTGCCCATAAAACTGTCCCCTCTATATAAGGAGACAACCACTATCAAGACCTTCGAGGTTTCTGCCGCCTTTTTTTATATGAATTTTGAAGATTGTGTAGTGTATAAAATGAATGTAGGCCCTATGTATAGTAAAGAGTATTTCCCTGGTCGACTGGAGTCTATTGTCCCTTCCATGTGGGCAATTATGACTATATACTGTATAAGGTTAATTAACAAAGCATTTTTTTCATTTTACAATAAATTTCAAGTTTGATTGTAATATATGCACTACTGTGCAAAAGTCTTGGCTAGTTGCAATTTCATTAATTTTAAGGTCATAAAGGTTAATAAAAGTACAAATGAACATTATAATGAAGTATATTTAAGCTAATAGCACACAGCACCACATAGAAGCAAAAACCATCACCAAAAATAAATGTGTTCCTAATATTTGGTATGTCCCCCTTTTGACTCGATAACAGCCTTGATCCTTTTCGGGATACTTTCCTGCAGAGACTCGAGGAAAATCATTCGGAATGTTATTCCAAGCATCTTGCAAGACAGCCCATAGTTCATCCTGTGATTTTGGTTGCTTCTCTTTCTTCTTTTGTTCCAGATAATCCCAAACAGCTTCAATGATGTTCAAATCTGGACTTTGTGGTGGCCATTCCATTAGTTGGAGCTCTCCAGCAGCCTCTTTTCTTTCCAAATATTTTTTGACATTATTAGCGGTATGTTTGGGGTCATTGTCATGTTGGAACATAAAGTTCCGGCCGATCAGACGTAATCCTGAGGGAACTGCATGGTGTATTAATATCTGTCTATACTTTTCAGCTGTCATGATTCCGTCTATCTTCACCAAATCACCGACTCCATTTGCTGATATGCACCCCCAGACTTTTATAGACCCTCCTCCATGCTTAATTGTTGGTTGTAGACAGATGTCTTTGAGATCTTCATTGGTCCTTCTCCTCACATCCTGTCTTCTCTCTGTCCCAAATATCTCAAATTTTGACTCATCACTCCAAAGTACTTTTTTCCACTGTTCCATGCTCCATTGACGATGTTCCCGTGCATATTTTAATCTTTTGGCTTTATTCCCTTTCCTAAGTAATGGTTTTCTTCTAGCTACTCGCCCATGAAGACCATTTTTAATCAGTACTCTTCTAATGGTGGAAGGATGCACTTGTGTTCCTGAAGTTTGAGCAAGTTCTGATGATATTTCTCAGGGATGTAAGTTTCAAGTGTCTGACATCAGATTCCGAAAGTTTTTGAGGTCTTCCGCTGCGTTTTCTGTCCGATACGGTCCCTGGTTCTTCTTTTTTCATGATGATTTCTCGTATTGCATGCCTTGAAACGCCGGTTTTTCTTGAAATTTCCGACTGGGAATTTCCCTGTTCATGTAAGAATACGATTTTGTGCCTGATCTCAATAGAAACCTTCGTCATTTTGGTACGGTCCTTACGTAAAACTTCAGAAAATACCTGAAACAATATAATATCCATTAATAAATTTAGAACCACTTAAAGAGTAGAATTATAATTTAATAACATCACAAAGGACATTAATTAACCATGAAACCATGTTGCTTTAAATAATATTGTGTACTACCACTAAAATGTATACAAATTGTAACTTAAATGCCCCACTTGTTGATTACAACACATTATGGTCTATGGTGCTAAAAAATGAAACCTCAATTTAAATTAAATGTTGCCTTTAAATTGGAATGTGCCTCTACATATTAGATTGATTTGATGTATACAACCTCAAAACATCAAGTATATTCATTTACATTACTCTTAAGATTTAGATGTACGTGATTAATCAGAAAAATATATACCTGGCCAAGACTTTTGCACAGTAGTGTATATATAAAGTGTACTATTATTTTCTGATGTCAATTTGGTGTTTTATTTATTTCAAGTATTTCTTTTATTGTTAACATAGAGGCGGGAACGGGCGAAGAGAAAGAAGAAGATTGGGATTCGTTTAAATGCGTTTTAATTAGTTTCAGCAAATTTAAGGAGAGCGTCTTTCTTGCCTTTAATAAATATAATTAAAATAAATGGTGCTGCCTAGCAACTCTCCTTATATAAATAACTGGCAACTCATCTATATATAAATAAATAGAATGGTTGTATCTGGCAACTCTCCTTATATAAATAAATAAATAATTGGCAACCCATCTATATAAAATTAAAATAAATGATGCAATCTGGCAACTCTCCTTATATAAATAAATAGAAAATATAGTGGTAGCTGGCAACTCACCCTAATAATGTACACCTGAACATAATTAAATTATATAGGGGTATCTGGCAACTCCAGACCCTCTATATAACAGCTGCTGGGCCCTGTACTTTCATTATGCGACGGACTCCGGTGGAATAAAGAATTCTATCTCCTCCTTAGGTTAAGACTTAGGTTAGGGTTCCCCTTTCGGGGGTGAGGACATCCCAACTTCTCCCCCAAAGACCCTCCTCCTTTCTCTCCCTCTCTTAGGTTAAGGTTACCTCTTTGGGGAAGGTCATCCTCCCTTCTCCCCCAAAGCTCCCTCCTCCCTTTATTGCAATTTGGGGGATAACCCCTCCCCCTTGTTGCAAGACCCCCTTTTCAACAACCCACTTCCCCCTTGTTGCATACCCCTTTGAAACTACCCCCTTTTCAACAGCCCCTCCCCCTTTCGACAACCTTTCCAACACTGAGCGACATTGCAACTGCACTCTACCATTTTGCGCCCATGCTACTGATAGTTACAGGCTTCATGAAGAGATTTCAGATTTCTTTTACAGGTTCAAATTTAATTTGCGACGGGAAGGGGTAAGAGTCATTAATGGTAACATAAAGGTTGTATATTTGGAAGGTTTTTGAACGCAAGGAACAACCAATTGGTAAATGGATAACAGTAGGTATTTTGATGAGGGAATAATTTGACGGACACTCGAAAGTAGCGGTAGTCCAATTCGCGAAAGAAACCCAGATGTCTGGTCCAATTCGGAGTTCAACGGTTTTAGAGGAATGGAATTTTGTGGAAGAATATACCGGGGCATTACGGTCACGAATTAAGTCGATAAAGTAGGATCTAGTGGTTGGAAGAATTACTGGTTTGAGTGGAGGGGCAAACGAGTTGCTTGTTCGTTTGGGGGAATCTGCAATGCCGGACGTCGCTATCTGACATCATAGAATATGCTAAAAGGTCTTTGGTGAGGAAAAGGTAAGGTGGTACTGTGGGTAGATACAATTGATAGATAAGCACACCGGACAAAAAATTAGTCACCCCTAATAGCACCGATAGTAGGAAGTTCAAGGTCACACAGAGGGCGCTGATGTAGCATTGGTAAGTGACAAGTAGCGGTGACGTAGCACACAGGATCAGATCTGTTTCGTGAGGTGGTGAAGAACAAAGTGTGTTGGATATAGTCTGCAAAATGGGTCGTGAGGCAGACGTTACTCAGTGGCAAAAAGGAGCCATCGTGTTTGGCAGAGCCCACGGACACAAAATGTCTGAAGTAGCCCAATTTGTTGGTGTGTCAACGCGTACTGTCCAGCGAGTTTACAAAGAGTGGTGTAGTTCGCAATCAACTGACAATCGACGGCGTAACTGTGGCCGGAAAACAATTCTCGACAATAGGGGCCGCCGCCATGTTTCTCGTCTAGTAACTGCAAATCGTTTTCAAACCAGAGAACAATTGCTCCAAGAAACCAATGAGGTTCTCCAGCGACCAATTTCCGAACGGACATTGCGACGAGAACTGCATGCGATGGACATCTGGAGCAGGGTACCACGGAAGAGGCCGCTGTTAACAGCAAGTCACAAATTGGCACGTTATAAATGGGCTCAGAGGCACAAAAAACTGGACTGCGGCAGATTGGAAACGTGTAATTTGGTCCGATGAGTCCCGTTTTTGTTTGTTCTCCAATGATGGGAGGCGACGAGTACATCGCAGGTCCAATGAAGCCTTTAATCCTGAATGCGTCGAAGGTGTTGTTCAGGCTGGAAACAGAAAGTGAAGCGCAGGAATAGACACCCACGGACTCTGGCGGAACTTCGGGACCGGCTGATGAACGAGTGGCAGCAAATCGATGTTCAGTACATGCACAACCTCGTAGAGTCTCTGCCTCGCCGGATTCGTGCGGTTATCAAGGCCAGAGGCGCCGTCACACGTTATTAGGTACATTCTGAGAGGGGTGACTAATTTTTTGTCCGGTGTGCTTATTAGATTCGTTTTGGTAGGGTGTTGGGAAAGGGTGAAATTTGTATACGTCATAAGCAAGTACATCGAAAAATGGTACAATCATGAAGTACGTGTAGGGGCGTGGTCTATGTACTGAAGTGTATCCCATGGTATTAGTGTGGAAAGTGATTTTTCTATAGGCTAGCTGGGTCGCACGCAAAACTTTGGAATAAATCTTAATAATTTGTTGCAAATATTTATCAATTAGGGTTACTTGTAGGTTAATTATTTCTACTAATTCTAAATATCTTTCGTGTCCTTTATATTTAGCTATCAGGGATTCAAGGTATGTAAATTTGTCCGAAAGGGCGTACAGGAAGATATTGTTTTTGTGTTGTGACTCAATGGTTTGTTCTAAAATGTGTTCCTCAATAGTTACTAACTGGGAATGTGGAGCCCTATAGGGAGGAATGAAGATGGGTTTGGAATTGGGTTCCAGCTTGATTTCGAAAGGGACCAAATTAGTTCGGCCCAGAGCAGTGGTTCCCAACCTTTTTTAGGCGACGGCCCACTAGAGCTAATCTGAATAACTCATAGCCCACTTCCCATGTTGCTAAGCTGGTATCATATTTACATTAGGCTTAAGTACATTTTTGTTATTAACATAATGCTAAACGACAAGCAAGTAGGCCATGGCCCACCGGTTGGGAACCATTACCCAGAAGATCTCCTTTTAGGGCAATCTCATCTCTATTTCTTATCAGGAAATCGAGAAGTGATTCCAGTAGTTTGGGATCCTGAAAGGCTGGTGACTCCTGAAGGGAGTGCTCCAGACATTTTTTACATTCTTTTAATGCTGAAGGGTTTAACTCTAAGGAACTGGAAGCACGAATTATAGTACTGGTGGAGAAATCTGAATTTATTTCTACTGTGGAAACAGTTCCTATTCTCTGATTTGAAGTTAATTCAATAGGGCTTTTTCCTTTGTTTAAATAAACAGGGATAGCTGAATTCTGACTATGACTTAAGAACTTAGGCAATAAGAACATCTCTCTTGAAATTACTTTTCTCTGTAATAGAGTACGATCTGACTAATAGTTTTCCTTGACTGTTTACTACTATTCCTAGGAAACAAATCTTCTCATAAGGCGCTACTGTTATATGCTCTGTATGGCATATGAAAAATTGTGAATTTGACACTGGTTCGGTGATTAAAATTTGCCTTATTAGCCGAAAAATCGTTTCAGTTGGATTTCGAATATCAACTGAGTTAACTGAAATTGACTGACTGGAAACTGACTGTGTTGATCCTACTGGATTCAGGGCTGATTTCTGGGGCGGTTGTCCCTCTGGATGCAACCAACTGACTTGAACTGCTATAAATTGGAGTGGGTTTCCTATTTCTTTCGGAAATCCGAACAAAATTGATCCTGTTAGCATTAACCTGAACGTGCGGCACCTGTCTATTATTCTCATGGAGAGGGTGTGTCATTTCTACGCTTAATTAATTTTCCGACTGGATAAATTTTCCATTGATTCCGGTTGAAGAAATCCATACCTAGTAAGATATCTGTCTGAAAGGTGGCGACTGCGTCAACAATACAACACTTTGCGGGATATACCGCGTTACCAACTTCTAAATATAATTCAATTTCTCCGTATGTAGGTATGGGTATGCCTGTAACTCCTCTGAGTTGACAGGAAGGTGCCTTAACTACATATTTATAATTTGTACTCTCTAGTAACTCGTCTGCACATTGTTTCTTAATTAATGTCGCTTGTGCTCCTGTATCTAGGAGAGCGGTTAAGTCTCGGGTATCTGTGCTGCAATTTATTATTAAATCTAGTAGGTTCGCACCTATTATCCTGATGGGTAGTTCATGTGTGTATGTGGGTTTATTACTGCTATTTAGGAGGGAAGAGATTGAACTGCTGCCTCCAAAGTGGGATCTAAAAAAACTTGATCTGACTTCTACGGGATCACCATATACTGGAGGGACTTCTTGGAAAGTGTACTCTGGGGAAACTGATTCTTCAACGGGTACGTCTACATACAGGACCATACGACCTTGCTGATTATATTGGGTTCTGAACATCGAGTAATAGTGTGGTTGACCTTGTGGTTGTGATCTATTTGGTGGGTGGTTCTACTGAGGCTGAGAACTAACTGGTTTCTGAGAATTGGAGGGCTTTTGGTAACGTTGGTGATTTGATCTCTGGAAGTGGGGCCTATACCCTGTAGGGGCTTTGTCAGTACATTTTTGTCGATTGCCACGGCGATGACATTGTTCATGACAGTGGGAGCAATAAGGGGGATGATTGTATTGACTCATCATGTGCCCAAAACTACCACAATTAAAACAATGAGGAGTAGGGCGTGCATTCTGGGTTTGTGGGGCTTGTTTCGGAGGTGGTGTTCCCTGCATCAACCTAGATTTATAGGGTTGTTGTCGCTGCTGCTGCTGCTGAATGTAATGTATGGGGGTCTCTCTACCCTTCTGGTAGTTCTGGCTCGCTAAGTCTGGGTAATGTTCCCTTCTTTTATTTATGTCTACACTTACTGCTTTGTCAATATTTAGACTCTCTTGAAATTTCTTTTTAGGTGCTACTGGTAGGTACTCTTAGGTTTCTTTGCTTTAAAGTGAATGTAATGTTGCATGCATTTTCTGCGGCTCGGAGGGCTTCTCGTACGAGTTTGTGTGTTCGTGTAATAAAATTAAGTCTTCATGTTCTTCTTTCTTCCATTTAGCTTGGAAGACAGCTTCTAATGTGGCCAGAGGTTGTGGGTGTGTTATTTCTTTGAAAAATTCTGTGTTTTTTTAAAATTGTCCCAAATTGTAGCTTCGCAAATGGATGGGACGTAGTAACTGTATCATGGGCATTCCCCTCTTTAGGGTCAATAAACCTTTTAGCTTCCCTAATCTTTATATCATCTGTAATGCTTTCGGGTAAGAAATGATGGTCTAGATCAGGGGTCCCCAAACTTGACCTTTTATCGACCCCTTAATTTTTTTAATTAATAAAAATCTATAAGTCGTAGTTAAAGGTAGAATAACTAAATAAAAATATATACAATAATAGTAAAATATTATAATAAAATTTAATAAACCAACTTTACCTTTTTTATTGATCGTCTGACATCTTTAATGGGAGGGATATGGTTGATGATCTTTGAGAAGAGCACTAATATTTGGTTGTAAATTAGTGAGTTTTAGTCTTAACTCACCACGCTCTTCTATGTTCAGTTTGTTCCTCTGCTTTGTTAGGACTGAATTTACATGGCTAAAACCAGCCTCAACCATATAGGAACTTGGAAATGCAAGTAAAAAGGGGTTTACCGCTGCACAAAGTTTGGGATACTTATTGACAATATTTACATTACTCCAGAAGTTACTGAGGGTCGTATTTCTGAACAGTGATTTAGCTTCGAGATCCACGGAAAAATACGTCACGCTCACAATGCTTTCTGATTGGCGCAATCACAACTGTCAGCGGGGTGGACACAGGGTTGCCAATTTGTAGATTATACTTTACTTTTGCTTTCGGCACAAAACATTATGCCGATTTGACCAACAATATTTAATAAGGCGTGCAATGATGTGATGCTGATATGCTTCTGTATCAACAATTTCTAATCGACCCCCAATCGACCCCCGAGGAATTTTCGACCCCCGAAAATGTCTTATCGACCCCTTTGGGGACCCCTGGTCTAGATCTAGAGACTCAATCCAAAGTCTTACGCGCGGTTTAACGAAGTTATTATCTATTGTTCCCTTAAAAATTAGGACAGTATGGGGAAGGTTTACAAGTCGACATAAGTTAATGTATGCTGGGGGAGCGGTTTGAGACATGTTGGCTTGTGCTTGATCTGAAGTTTGAGTGTTTGGAAATGTTTGAAGGGCGCGGGGTAGGTGGAAAAATGGGTGTAGGGGAATTTTCAATGTCAGAAAGCGCACCATCTGAATCGTTCATATGTGAAGGTACTGTTAATGTATTCTAATTTGGTCTGCTTGACCGATCTCGATTATGGAATGATCACTTTAGTAGCTTTCCTGACTACTCTAAGAAATACACAAATGCACAACAATTTGCCTAACTAGGAAAAAATTTGAAAAACTTTGAAACAAAAAAAAAATGTAAACAAAATTTCACTCGAAAGTATGGTAATATTATGATAGGCACATTAAATAAAATTATTGTGTTAACTATAATACAGTAGTTGAAATAACTCGGTTTCAATAAAAAGAAATTTATCACTGGTATATGGAAAGTTCAGTGTGTTTTGTGTTAATTCTGCTTGATGCTAATTATTAACTTAATTATACTGACTTCTAAAATGTTTAGTAATTAATTTCAAAGAGACCTGTACTTAAGATTCCTACGGCGAAATCCTTGAAGACGTGCCTTGCTGGCCACTTATTTCTGGACAAAGAATGGGCGTGGAGAACTGAGTCGTGACACACCTGTCGAATGATGGATGTGAAGAACTGGAAGTCGTGACACACCGGTCGAGTGATGGACGTGAAGAATTGGAAGTCGTGACACGCCGGTCAATTAAATGTTGGGTCTAGTTCCAGGGTCTAGAAGACTCGAAGAATTCTGGTTACAGAAGCCGCCAGTTGTTACACCCAACGTCTATGGCCTTGGTCGGTTTGAAGTTGACGGGGGTTCTCGTTAGGTGGCAGCAACGGATTTGTTACACTGGAGTATCTGGTACCGTATAGGGAATCGCAGAAGTTTCTCTTATACTACACTCCGATTTCTTCTTGTGGTGGATCGGAGGATTCTGTGGAGCTTACTAAATTCTCTGAAGGTTCCCCCGATTCTTCTTGTAACGTATCAAATAATTATTTTTCTCTATTTAAAACTAAGTTATCTGAAGAGAGCAAGGCTCGAAGGAGAAGACAAAGATATTCTTTTACTGTAGTTTACTGCTAAAATGTTACAGGTAATGCTCAGCCTCTAAGTTAGATCAGAAAAATCAGAATAATAATTTGAAAAATTGCTTGACTATTTATACTGAATTTCTGGTGACATCATTATTATTTAATTTTGACCTGTTTTGTTTTTTATCATCAACAGGCTGAATTATTTTGTAAAATCTTTGAGGATCATGAAAATATTTTAGCTGTAGCAAAGTCTAGACAGATAAGAAAGATATTTAAAGATGAAGCTATATTTTTATTTTCATCCGCATATTGACAGATCTGATGTTATCATGATCTGACTTAACTAAAGGTGGAAATTCAAATATGCATTTTTATTATGAATTACAATTGAACATGCATATGAGCAAAAATTAAATGCCTAAAATTTAAATTAAGTGTTAAGCAAGACATGACTTCATCTTTTACAACGAAGCGAGAATGCATAAAGAAAATGAACTTTACAATTTAAAAGATTACCTTATTAAGCTCAATCTAAAAAATTATTTAAAAAAATAATTCACCAGTTATTCAGCAGATATAAAATAGAAGGAAAATCAAAAATTTATCCAAACTTGTTTCAGCGTTATGCGAATTTGGACTATGTAAAAAATGAATACAAGAATAAAAATACATACAAATATAAGTATCATATGAATATAGACACGAATATAGGAATTATTCATCGTTCGTTTTCACATACATACATACACCACACACACACAATTATATATTATATATATATATATATATATATATATATATATATATATATGTATATAATATATATATATATATATATACACACACACACAATTTAGGGTAGGTTGATTTTGGAACTGTGATCTTCGACTAGTGTAGATAGAAAGGTATTAATGTATAAAAAACGTTGCATCAACTCATGTTTCTGAAAATGATTGTATTTTTTGAGGATTGTTAATTATTTTTAAGTTGTAAAATTGCCAAATTTTACGCGTAAAATCGCGCGCACGGCATTCGCGCAATGTAAACAAACAAAATATCGGACCTTATTTCATCAAAATAATTAAAATTCGGCCTTTTTAACAAAACGATGCTTGAAACTTATTGTAAATGCATTATAGATGTTTATTGGTGTATTATTTTGTATTTTTTAATGATATTTACCTATAAAATGTGTATTAAATTAAGTTATTTTATGATGCGTTCATTTAATTGTGTTTATTTTCAGATATTTCATAAAAATGGGTAAAAAACGGAAGTCTGCAGTGTTAACTCGAAGTGATAGTGCCAAAAAATTCAGTGGCCAGCCTTCCCCTTTGGATAAAACAGAGCCTCCTACCCTCCGCCAAGTTATTCAGTACAGTTATTTCCTCCAAAACAACCACCCGGACTTGAAAGACTATGATATTGATAAAATGATAGCAAAGGATGTGATTGAGATCTGGCAGGCAGTGAACCCGCGGCTGCCCCTGTATGAGGAATATTATGTAGTGAAATTGGTGGATAAAGTGTGCTTCAAGAAAGCAATAGAGATAAACAGGAAATATCTTTCTACAGTCCAGGAGCAGAATCTGGAGGAAAAGCTGGATAAACTTTTTGACATTTCTGCTTGCACCTGTAAGCTACCTGTTCGTCCCTGTGATGACAATGCTGTGAAGTGCCAGAAAGAAAATTGTCAAACACAGCACAATCTGCACTTGTCCTCCCAGTAAGAAGGTAATGCTATTATTTTTTACTTTTAACTGGCGTAACTTAGTGCGATTAGGTGCCTTTTAAATGGAAGGAAATTCAATGTTTGTAATTGAAAAATATCCGCATTTTCCTCCTGTAATCTTCCTTCCCCCCCCCCCTGGTAATAGAAATTAATAATCAATTTTTTTTCAGGATTTTCTCTCTTATTTTAGATCCGCTATTTAATATACTTTAATATTTCAGGTTCCAGTAGAGGAGAGGGAATACTTGAGAGATCAGAGGGCCAAAATAGGACCCAAGGGCTCTTTCCAGCTGGGATCTGTGGATAAAGCTGCTGTGAAGAGAGACCAGAGGGCTGCAGCTGAAGCAGAAAGATTACAGAGCCAGATTCAACAGCAGCTGGAAGTGGATTTGGCAACTTTTGCCTCCACACCTTCACAAGATATTTCTTTTGAATCCAGCTCAGGAGAATCAGGAGAGGTAATATATTTTTTTTCTTTTATCTTATCCCATTTTTACCCAAATTTATCCCCACCTTTTTTCCCCCATTTTCACTTTAGTAATTTATTCTTTTTTTCGCCGACTTTTTACCTGAATTTTTACCCATTTTCCCACTTTTTCCCCCCATTTTCGTTTAAGTAATTTATTCTTATTTCCGCCAATTTTCGTCGATTTTTACCCATATTTTTCCCCCCATTTTCGCTTTAGCAATTTATTTTTTATTTTCATTTCAGCCATCTGGTGGTGAAGCTGAAGAGTTCAAGCCAAGGAGGCACCCAAGTGGAGGTTACAGCTTTTTGAAAACCCCCAGATATGCCATGGAACTGATCAGGGGTGATGTTTCTTCCAATCTTGGGCCAAGTCTTGCTAATGCCTTCCTCCTGGACTTACAAGCTATGGACCTGCTTAAGCCTGGCCTTGATGTGAAACAGATAATAGTTGATAAATCGAAAATGGACAGGGAAAAAGCTAGAATGAAAGACTTTTCTGACCAGGAGCTTCAAGAAGCATTGCTGAATGGCACCAAGCTGGAGCTGCCTCATCTGCCTTCACATTCTCAGTGTAGAAAGGGCAAGCTGACATCTGAAGCTTCCCATACTGTTTATGGACTCGAATCAAGGCACAAACATTCTGGCCAAAGCCCTAAGCCGCCAGATGAGGCCTTCCTTTGCTTATAAGGCCTCTTACAGTGAAAATTATGATGATCTTGAGATCTAAATGTCTATTTGACTCTGTACGTTTTTTTTTTTTTACTTTTTATCAATAAAATTAACTTTTTTCAGGATTTTTTTATGAAAATAGCATGATTTTTTTGGGCGAAAATTGCGAAATTGCGGTATTTTTCGGTACGAGTTTTTGACAATTTTTGAAACGGTTTCCTCAAAAAACGGTTAAAGCTGGGGATCTGAAATTTTTTGTCAGTTATCATCATTAAGCCCTGACTACCTCGACTAGTCCAAAGTCGATATCTAAAAAAATGCGGAAAATCAACCTACCTTAATATATATATACACACATACATACATACATACATACATATATACATACACATATATATATATATACGCATATACATACATACATACATATATACATATACAGGGTGTCCCATAAGTCCGGCATCATAGGAAAAATAATAAAAAAAGGCAAAACAAAAGCTTTTATATACAGAACGTACAAAAAATGTCCACCATTGTTTTCAATACACAAATTTAGACGTGATTCCAAGTCAGCAAGCACACGGTGAATGATGTCAGGAGTAATGGTGTTACATGCCCCAATAATGCGCTGCAGCAAATGTTCAACACTCCTAATTTTCTCTGCGTATACCAGCGCTTTCAAGTGGCACCAGAGATAAAAATCTAGTGGCGTGAGATCCGGGCTTCTAGCTGGCCATTCCACAGGCCCTCGACGTCCTATCCAATGACCAGGGAATTGTTGGTACAGGTATTCCCTTACTTGGGTGCTGTAATGTGCAGGAGCGCCGTCTTGCTGGAACCATGTCGGGAAATTTCCTTCGTTCAAGACACTGGGAAATGCTTCTCCCTTGAGCATACGTAGGTAGGTGCCTCCAGTGACATGTTCATCGAAAAAGAGGGGGCCTATGATGCGATCCTTCCAAATGCCACACCATACAATCACCCGAGATGCACCTTGTTCCTTTGAAGAGGTATACCAGTGAGGGTTGTTTTGAGACCAGTAGCGGGTGTTCTGTCGATTTACCTCACCATTTCCATAAAAAACAGCCTCGTCACTGAACAAAATGGTGGATGGGAAATTGGCATCCCGAGCATATTGTTCCGTAGCCCATTCACAAAATTCCATCCGCCGGTCGGGATCATCTTCGCTTAATTTCTGTAGGATCTGAAGTTTATATGGATGCCATTTGTGAGCCTGAAGAATGCGATGGATGCTACTTTTCGACACACTCCTGTCTCGGCAGACAATCGCCGAAGAGACTTATTGGGACTTCTGTTAAAATGAGCCAGGATAGCAGTTGCTATATCATCATCAGTGGACCTCCTTGAAGGTCCACTGCGTGGTTTATCTTCTATGGATCCTGTTTCCTTAAACTTTGCAACAAGTCTGCTAACGCAACTCTGTGTTATTGGCTCGCGGTCTGGATGCAGTCTGTTAAATTCAGCAGCGGCCTCTCTTTGACTCAGATTTCCTATGAGTAGAATTATCTGGATTCGTTCTTCCTTGCTCACAGACATTATGGCCTGTAGAAAAGACAAAAATATGAATTATGGTTTGTAGAAATAGAAAAATATGAATTTCTCCTATGATGCCGGACTTATGGGACACCCTGTATATATATATATATATATATATATATATATATATATATATATTATATATATATATATATATATTAGTGATGGGACGATTAATCGGAATCGAGAATCGGAAGAATCGAGCATTTTTCAGGAATCGGAATCGAGAGAATTGTACCATGATTTCCGATTCTTAAAACGATTCTTTAACTTTTAATTGAACCAGTTTTGCAATGTAAACTTTAAAATTTAAGTGAAAGAGGATAACAAATTTTATTTTATTGTATTGTAGCTATACATTAAAACATGTATATCCATGATGTGTAATCAAGAAGATTAAAATGAATTGTTACAACTTAGTTGATTTTTATTTTTAAACCAATCTATTATAATTTATAATTTATATTACCATACTCATAATGTAAATAGTTAATCTTACCAGAGTAAAATATTACAATTTCCAGAAAAACAAGTATAGAATTATATTTAAAAATATTGAGAATCGGAATCGGAATCGAGAATCGTATCGGAATCGAGACTTTTTAGTGGTATCGGAATCGGAATCGTTAAAAATTTTGGTATCGTCCCATCACTAATATATATATATATATATATATATATATATATATATATAATATATATATATATATATATATAATGGTGGTCCTCCCTTATAGAGGCGATATTTTTTTTGGTAATTTACATGCTCCCACCCAATAAAGTTGTTCCACTTAAGAAAATAATTCTGCTTCAATTTGAGCTCGATTGGATAATAATTAGAGGTGGCTGTCGAAGCTTGAAGTTACCACAAAACTGCAAGGCGGGGGTTTTCTACTGACCCCCTGAACAATCTCAGTTGGCCCCCAGGGATCCATGGATCACCACTTGGAAACCACTGATATAATGTGTAGTTAAAAGATTTTTATTTTCCATATACGTATATTTTAAATTATAAGCGTTATACATAACACTGATGACGTACTATTTTGAATCGTCATGGCTGGCAAGACCGCTCACTGTAGCTCACTGTTTAAGATCATCTTAGTTGGTTCAGGATATTTCTTCCTGTGTTGCTCCACGACTTTCAATAGGTATTGAAGTTGTTCTTCATTCTTAGTGTGTTTTCCACTATAATCCTGGATAAGTGCAATCCCGCGTTCAGCATTGTCGTTCACGACCTTGATGTTTTCAACTTTCCGAAGAGCCTCTTGAAACTCATCATCTGAGTCCCATGTTGACGGGTCTTTTTGCATAAATGCAGTATTGATATTGAGGGCCCGTATAAGCTTGAGAGAGTTTCTCGTGCTCAAGGAATCCAATGTTGGGAGATGATCTTGACGAAGGCTCACACGTTTAGGACATTTTAGGCTGCCTTCTGTCTCATTAATTCCCTTTACAATTAATCTTTTTGTGTCTACTGATACAGAAGCATCAAACAGTGCCAATCCCACCATTTCCTCAGATAGGTACCACAAGTGGCCAGCAAATTTAGATGCTGCAGATTTTGCCCATTTTAAGGATTTCGTTCAAAATTTAAAGCTTGACAGCCACCCCTAAATATTATCGGATCTGGTAAAAACTTTGCCAAAATAATTTTTTTTAGGAAGTGGAACTACTTTATCGGGTGGGAGCAGTAAAAATAAAAAATTCGTTTTTGAGGACCACCCTAATATACATATACATATATATATATATATATATATATATACACACACACACTATATATATATATATATATATATATATATACACACACACTATATATATATATATATATATATATATACACACACACTATATATATATATATATATATATATATACACATATATATATATATATATATATATATATATATATATATATAATATATATATATATATATATATACATATATATATATATACATATATATATACATATATATATATATACTAGTGATGTAGGTCACATCCGCATCCGCGGAACATCCGCACATTTTCTCGCATCCGCATCCGCACTTTGGACTGCGGATGTCGTGCGGATGTGGACCATTGAGATAAAATGTCATTAATAAGCGGAAATTATCAAATTCTACTATATTAATAGAACTAGTTCATTGTGCGCAAAAGTGATGCAAGCGACAAGACGAGAGGCTGTTCTTGTATGAAGTTACTCTCTTGCAACCTACTTAGATCCACGTTACAAAGCTAAGTTATTTTCACCTAGTACATTAGAACGAGTTAAATCATCACTTGGCAAAGCAGTTGAAGAGCTTCAATCTCTTGAATCTGTCGCTTCGCCACCAACCAAAAGAATAAAAGTTTCAGTGACAGAACCAACACCTTCAACAAGCAAATCTATCACAGAATCTGTCACTCAGTTTCTTGAGTCAAGCAGCAATGACGAGACCTACGCGATGTCAAAAGATGTAGTAAAAATGATCGAGAGCTATCACCAAGAAAAACGCCTGGCTGCATGTGACAATCCTATTAGTTGGTGGAAAAATACGCAGAATATCTATCCATACTTGAGTAAACTTGCAAGGAAACATTTAGCCTGTCCTCCAACAAACGTACCAAGCGAGAGATTATTTAGCAGTGCTGGATTAATATATGATGTAAAGAGAAACAGACTGGCAGCAGAAAAGGCAGAAAAATTAATGTTCCTTAAGCATAACCTTCCTATAATTAAGTTTGAACATTAAACGATGAACATCTTAGTTCACTTTATTTTAATTACTCATTTATAAATATGCCTAATAAAACTTTAAACTTAATATAAATAGTTATCAAGCTAATTAAAGATCTCTTTCTATAAGGGTGAAGGTTGGGGAAAGAGGTCGGTGGGGTGCATTTGAGTTGGGTTCACGTCCCGCATCCTGGTAACACAATTATGGTTTCTAATTGTGGCTGAAACAACAAAATATAACGAATTTATTTGCAGACGAATTCACTAATTGATTTCTATATTAGTTAGATGCTTGATATTATTTTATATGTTCAGAGAAAAGTACAGCAATTATTGTACAATTAATCAATTATACTACATTATAGCTACAGCTCTCTCTATATAATAACTTATTATATACGTTAAACAACAAATCTCGAATATATCCTAAAAAATAACGAAAATGTAGACATCCGCATCCGCGGATGTTGAAATCAAACATCCGCATCCGCGGATGTGAAAAAAATGACATCCGCTACATCACTAATATATACACATATATATATATATATATATATCCCCGCAAGGGGGTTCTAAGCTCGTGCTTTTGAGTGCTCTTTGTGCTCGTTTGTACGTGCTTGTTCCTGGAGGTTTCACGTGCGCCCTCCCGGCCCTAGCACCCAAGGATGATGGGGCTCGACCCTGTAGTCTTTCTCATCCTTGGTCTTTTTCCACTTCGACTGTCCCCTCCACCCTGTCTTTCCTCTCACTTTTTCTTTGTTTTTCCGCTGAGATATGCCCTTTTAAATAGAGGCGAATCGGTTCTTCCCGAACTTAAAAAAAAATAATATATATATACATATATGTATATACATATATATATATATATATATATATATATATATATATATATATATATATATATATATACACGCATATATATATATATATATAATATATATTATATACACACACATATATATACACACACATATAATATATACACACACATATATATATATATATATATATATACACACACACACACACATATACACTATATGATCGAAAGTATTCGGACACCGCATGGTTTTGGGAAAAATGGTTTTATTATGGCATTTAGTAACCAGTAGGTCCACCCTTTGCTTTTATTACAGCGTCAACACGTCGAGGCATACTTTCCACCAGTTTTCGGTAAGCCTGTGCAGGAATGGCTCGCCATTCCTCTTGCAGAGCTGATGCAAGAGATGCAAGTGAAGCCGGGCGTGGTGTGCGGTTTCGTATCCGTCGCTCCAGTTCGTCCCACATGTGCTCGATTGGGTTGAGATCGGGGCTCTGAGCAGGCCAGTCTAACAAATCCACCTTATTTTCACGAAACCAGTCCTGCACACGCCTTGCAGTATGGCAGGGAGCTCGATCCTGTTGAAAAAACAATGGCCATCTCCGTAGTATTGCCACAGTGTAGGGAGGGCCGAATTGTCCAGAACGTCGAGATAAACGTCAGCGTTCATGGTAGTGGGTATAACAACCAACGGGCCGAGCCCTAGCCAGGAAAAACAACCCCATACCATGATGGACCCTCCACCGAACTTCACCGTTGGACGTACACAGTCAGGAAGAAGCCGTTCTCCGGGCTGTCGCCACACCCAAACACGCCCATCAGACTGGAAGAGTGAATACCGCGACTCGTCGCTCCAAAGAACAGTTTTCCAGTCCTCCACGGTCCAGGAACGACGGGAGACACACCAGGCCAAACGACGCGTGGCATTAACTTTTGTAATCAGTGGCTTGTGTACAGCTGCTCTACCATAATAACCGAGTCTGTGCATCTCTCTGCGGATAGTTACAGTACTAACGGAGGTAC
>JAJOZX010011130.1:5000-22500 GCA_023014485.1 Bathynomus jamesi | reverse complement strand
GCTGGCTACGAGGGCAGGAGGAGGCGATCAGAGAGCAATTCCCTCCTTCACCAAGTCCCGCAAATGAGGCGGGATGCTGCAGAGGGGTCGACCGCAGGTCGATTCTGAACCGTCGTTCACTCAACAAAAGTAAACATATATATATATAATATACACACATATATATATATATATATATATACACATTATAATAGATATAATATATTATATATATATATAATATATATATACACACATATATTATTATATATATATATATACACATATATATATACACATACACATATATATACACACATATATATATATACACACACATATATATATACACATATATATATACACATATATATATATACAAACACACAATATATATATATATATATATATATATATATATATATATATATATATATACACACACTATATATATATTACACATACATATGTTAGAAGTTTCAGACCAACAAAGACCCTAGTATCCACTCATGGCTGGTCTACCTAACCGTGTTGTAATCGTGTATTGTGGTATGTCCTCCGTGGTGGCGGAGGGGACCTACAATTTTACGTGGGTTCCGAACCACAAGAACATAAGAAATTTATGTAAAAAACTGCCGGTAAATTGGCAACGACCAATTTTTACGAAACTAAATAATTATCAATTTAAAACTAATTAATTATCGATTTAAAACTAAAGATAGAATCTCTGGATCCAGAGGATCAAGTCATAATAGACTACTATCCACAAATATGTTACACTCTATATCTATTTATAACGGACATGCAAATATATCAGATCCAAAGAATCTAGTCAATTTCATTACGGTATCCACCAAGTCACGGTCCATATCGATTGCGGACCAAGTCAAAATTTACAATCATATACATTACAATATATACACTTACGAGAAAAAGTGTAGGTGTGGCTGTAAAGACTGTACAGTAATGTAGAAATGTGTGTGCACCAATTTTGGGTCTCCCATTTAAAGGTGTTTGTGGGGCAAGTGAAGATCATGAGTTTTTCAATACCTCACAGTACTATGGGGCAGAGCTGGGCACTTGCGGTTTTTTTTTGCGGTACTGCGGTACTGCGGTACTACTACCGCACTACCAAACCGGTACCGCATAACGCAAAGGATCGCTGAAAGTACAGCAGTACCGCTACCGCATTCAAATTTCCAGCGGTACTTTCCGCGGTACCGACCAACACGGTAGTACCGCAGTACCGCAAAAAAAACCGCAAGTGCCCAGCTCTGCTATGGGGGGCACCGCTCGGCAGAGGAATATCTTTAAATGGGGTGTGTAAGGACAGAGAGTATCCCCTAACCCAAGACGCTGCCTCCCTATATCCCACAACACTTGTGTTGAGCTTTGGGATCTATCCCCACAAAGCCTTAATTTTACTACCTTAAACTATACCCTTTCTATCAACATATGCGTCTAATCGATTTTTAAACATGTTTATAGACGTGCTACTAATTACTTCTACCGGCAAACTATTCCAGCTATTTACTATTCTATGCGTAAAAAAGTTTTTCGCAACTGCTGTCTCGAACCTTCTACTTGTCAACTTACACCCGTTATTTCTAGTCCTATTATATTGAGATATTTCGAAAAAGCTATCTCTATCTACGTTATCGAACCCATTCATAATTTTGAAAACCTGGATTAGATTACCCCTTAGCCTCCTAGTCTCGAGTGTTGTCAATTTTAACTCTAAGCCTATCCTCGTACGACTTTGACCTAAGCGACGGAATCATCTTAGTTGCTCGTCTTTGAACTCTTTCTATTTTGTCTATATCAGGGGTGGGGAACCTTTTTTCATTGGAAGGCCGCATTTCATTTAACCAAGACCCTATTAGGCCGCATGCTGAGTATTTAACATATACAGTACAACAAAATGTCATATTTTAGTCTACAATCTACATATTTACTAATTTTAAATCAAACTTGATAATACGTGAGGGTTTTTATAATAAATAAAAAAATTCAGCAAGTGCATTTATTTTGGAGGGGGGGGGGGGGGAGAATAATTGACAATAGAACTAATATTAGGTGAAATGATGTTAATATTAAGTGAAAAAGTGATAAACCATTTAATGACTTTTGTGACTGCTTATTGCGGGACAGGAGTCGTACATTTGGTTCCAACATCGTTAACCGTAGTTTTAGTTGGTCCTACAGGTGCATATTCGTCATCTGAGATCTCAAGCGCGTTTTGATTTGAGTCACATACAAAAACGTTGATTCACAACAGTAGGTTGTGCCGAAACAAGACAACATTCGACGAGCATGTTGGCGCAGACGTGGGTATTCAACGGCATTTTTCCATATTTCAACAGGATCCTTCTTAGTATCAAATAGAGACTTAAGGATATTATCTTCTAATAGCTCAATCATAAAGAAGGCTTCTATGTGTAAGAAGCAGTGAAGCTGAAACCATGATCTAATGAAATAGCCTAAAGCCCTAAAAGGATATCAGTTGCTGTCCATTATCGTACGGTATGAATTCTGAATGTCAAGTAGGCAGAAGGCCGCAACTAGTACCCCAAAAGGCCGCAGGTTCCCCACCCCTGGCCTATATCTTTGCGCATATGCGGATTCGAAAATTGGACCGCGTACTCCAAATGGGGTCTAACTAATAATTTATAAAGTGGAACTATAATATCGCGCGATTTGTACTCAAAATTTCGAGCTATAAAACCTAACACTTTGTTCGCCTTAGTGATCGCTGCTGTACTTTGTTTGGCTACTTTTAAATCACCAGTGACTATAACTCCTAAATCTTTTTCCTGCTCTACGCTTGTTAAATCTTTCCCTGACATACTATACGCAAAATTACCGTTACGCGAACCTATATGCAAAATTTTGCACTTATCCACGTTAAATCTCATTTGCCATGTGACTGACCAATCAACGATTTTATTCAGATCTTCCTGAATTTTACCTCTATCTTCGTCATTAATCGCCCTACCACCCAGCTTCGTGTCATCCGCTAACTTTGAAACTGTACTGACTAGGCCGACATCTAAATCGTTAATATATATAAGAAAAAGCAAGGGGCCCAATACAGAACCCTGAGGAACGCCACTCGCTACATTAGCCCAACACGACTCCGCTCCATCAACGACCACCCTCTGTTTCATGCCTCGCAACCACTCTTCTAGCCAATTTATTACTACACCCCTGATTCCATGAGCCTTAGTTTTTTCAATGAGTCTTTTGTGCGGCACGGTGTCAAACGCTTTTTGAAAATCTAAATACACTACATCAACCGCCCGATGCCTATCGTAAACGTCAACCACGCTTTGGAAAAATTCTAAAAGATTAGTTAAGCAAGATTTGTTTCGCCTAAATCCGTGCTGCGTATTTCTAATTAGCTTATGCACTTCTAAGTGTTCGACTATACGATCCCTAATTATTGATTCCAGTAGCTTACCTACAACAGACGTTAAACTGATTGGTCTATAATTTCCCGCCGCACCTTTATCGCCTTTCTTAAAGATAGGTGTTACGTTTGCTAACTTGAAATTATCTGGTACGCACCCTCAGAAATAGACGCATTAAAATCTTTGTTAGCGGCACACAATGCTATCTTTTAATTCTTTTAGTTGTATGGGATATATGGAATCCGGCCACGGTGATTTACGCGTTTTCACTTTATCAATATAGCGCGTTACCTCCCCCTCACTAACCACTATATTATCCAAAATATTACCATTATCAAACGGTATTATGTCCGTGACCGTAGGGATATTTGTTACATCTTCTATAGTAAAAACTGACGTAAAAAATTCGTTTAGCAAGGTAGCCATTTCCTTGTTTTCAGAAACTAGATCTCCGTTTATATTTTTCAAAGGCCCCAAGACGCTTTTTACTGGATTTCTATTATTGACGTATTGAAAGAATTGCTTGGGGTTTTCTTTACCGTCACGAGCTATGGAGATTTCAAATTCGCGCTGACTTTTTTATTACACTTTTCGCTTCACGCCTTAGAGATATGTAGTTGTTTCGTAACCACAAATTGTCTTTATCGCACTTATTTAGCCTATAAGCCCTATCTCTACTCTTTATAATATCTCCTACTCTAGAAGTAAACCACACGGGCTTGTTGTTTACTTTCGCACGCTTAATTTTGTACGGTACACATTCCTCATTTATAGTCCTAAATACTGTTTCGAACGATTCCCACATTAGTTTTGAGTTGGAGTTCCCCATCACGTTTTCCCAATTGACGTGTGACAATTTATTTCGAAATTTACTAAAGTCTGCGTGCTGGAAGTTAGGAATTTTAGTCGAGTTAGCTGGTTTCGAGTGACTTACTGAGGACAAACTCTACCATATTGTGATCGCTATTGCCCAACGGTTCTATTATTTAAGATCAGTAATTAGCCTATCATCCGTAGTTATTACTAAATCTAAAATACTGTCCAACCTCGTAGGTTCCCCAACCTTTTGAATAAGAAAGCTATCTTCGAGAAAATTAACTAAACGATTACCTTCCGCGTCTCCCTGCATTGTATCGTAATTTACGTTAGCGCAATTAAAGTCACCCATAACTAAAGCCTGCTCACTACCGATTATTCGCTTTAGTTCACGATATAACGCTTCGTCCGTATCAGCTGTTTGATTAGGGGGCCTATATATAACCGCAACAAGAAGTTTGAAATCGTTCAATTTAAGTTCTGCTATAGTCGAATCTATCGGTTCTGGAATTGTGTGCTTTACTTCTATGACGTTCGCTATATTATCTTTCATATACAACATAACACCGCCTCCTCGCCTACCTATTCTGTTTTTAACAAAAAGTCTATAACCTTTAATTTGATACTCCCCTACAAAGTCACGAGTTTCAGTGCTAAGCCACGATTCATTTATCGCAATTATATCATAGTCTTTACAAACAATTAAAGAAAAAAATAGTTTATTTTATTTCGTAGGCTACGAGCATTTAAGGATAGAACCTTCAAATTGTTTGTAATTGCGACAACTTCGCGAGCTCAGTGGAAATTTATGGAATTTACGCTGGGACCGTTCGAGTTACGACAGCCTGAAGAGAGACAGTATTATGAAATAGTCTTCCTAAACGCGCAGAGCCTACGTCATTAAGATGAAGTCCATCTCCAAAAATTCTCAAAATGCACTCCTTCCTGTTGGCAAAGAGACTTTAGGTTATTGTTAATATAGGTCGCCTTGCTGTAGAAATCGTTACGATGGATAATTCGAGGAAGTATACCTGTTAAAACAATCTTATTAGTTTTTTCTTTTAATCGCTCTAGAAAGTCCCTGTACCTAGCCAGCAGTTCTTCCGATCTAGAATTTAAAACGTTATTAGTACCGACATGAATAACATACGTTGTGTCCTCGGAGGTACAATCTGTAAATTGGTCAACACTATTAGTTATATCCTCCACCCTTGCACCAGGGTAGCAGTAACGGCGCCTACGACGAGGGTTTCTCCCACAGAATTCCTCGAGCTGTCCTCGAACAATGGAATCGCCAACGAGTCGTATTTCCGGTTCATCATCATCTTCAAAACCTAAAACAGAAAACTTATTGTTTGTTATTACTGGTAGACATGTCTTAGGTTTTCATAATGGGGCTCCATTACGCACTCGAACGAAGGGTTGGGAACTAGGAGAAGAGAGAGGGCTATTAATACTATTTATATTATTAATAGAAACTGAGGCAGGAGGGGTCGCAACTGGAGTCTCAAGGGATTCTAATTTGCCGTCAGGAGCATCACCCTTTCTTGAAGGCTTACTATGGCCTCCTCCTCACGTTCTAACTCGTTCCTCAGCACTTCTAAGTTTGAGCACCACCTGCAAACTAATTGTTCATTATCATTAGCCATATATATATATATATATATATATATATATATATATATATATATATATATATATACACACATATATATATATATATATATATATATATATATACACACATATATACACATAATATACACACACATATATATACACACACATATATACACATATATATACACACACATATATATACACACACATATATATACACACACATATATATACACACACATATAACACACACATATATATACACACACACATATATATACACACACACATATATATACACACATATATATATATACACACATATATATATATACACATATATACACATATACATATATATATATATATATATATATATATATATATATATATATACAGGGTGTCCCTTAAGTCTGGACCCATAAATGAATCGTGGCTTAGCACTGAAACACGTGACTTTGTAGGGGAATACCAAATTAAAGGTTATAGACTTTGTTAAAAACAGAATAGGTAGGCGAGGAGGCGGTGTTATGTTGTATATCAAAGATAATATTGCGAACGTTATAGAAGTAAAGCACTCAATTCCAAAACCGATAGATTCGACTATAGCAGAACTTAAATTGAACGATTTCAAACTTCTTGTTGCAGTTATATATGACGCGTTCGGTGGAGAAGGGGCGAACGCAACATTTTCGAATTATGCCACAAAATGCAGTTAAAGTTTGTAAACTTTAAACCTTTGTATTTTTCCGGTTTATTGAAATGTTGTATGAATTTGAACACATATTTGAGTAAAATATTGTTGTGTAATATGTCGATATAATAAAACGCCAAGAAATTTTACAATATTATTTATTGATAGCTTCTGATGTTAACTGGTGTAATCCATTATTTGGTCCTCTTCGTCGAATGTTGTATTACCTGCTTCAACAGTTTCGGTTTCTTCCAGTTCCTTTAACAATCTTGTATAATAGTTCACTGCAGTTGCAGGCATTAGGTCTGATAATTCTTTGAGATCTTTTATTTTTTCCTTAGTTATTGGCAGCAATTGGGAATACTTTGGTTGCAGTGTCTGCTGGGCTAGATTGAATAAACTGACACTGTAGGATTTTTTCCCTTTCTGCAGTCTGACGGGATGGCTATTATCTGGGGTTGTGCGGTATGCAGTAGATATCACGTAGCCTTCTTTGTGTTGAAAGTCAAATATTAACTTTCTTGCATCTGTAAATTTAGTAGTTGTTGATTTCCTAATAACAATGCACGTTTTTAGACGTCAAAATCGAGAAAATCAGCCTGTTTCATTTCTACAACTAGGAAGCGCTGCGAAACGGCTGTAGTTATGGCCGTAACATAATCTTTTTTGGTGTAAATAATATTGCTGTAATTATTTTTTATATTTTGTTCAATTTGGCCAAATTGAGCATCACAGGGCATTGTCGAGTGACCAGAAAGTAGATAGATGTGTTCAATGTGAAGCAATGATGCGGAGTGAATTTCTCTGAGATACATTAAAACCTAAATTTTACCGTGAAAGAGTGCAGACTAACATCTAATTTTTTGCATAGGTAAAGCAAAGGTTTTAAAGGATAATTATACGACAAAAAACTCAGTTTTCGAATTTTGTGGCGTTCGCCCCTTCTCCACCGAACGCGTCATATAGGCCCCCAAATCAAACAGCTGATACGGACGAAGCGTTATATCGTGAACTAAAGAGAATAATCGGTAGTGAGCAGGCTTTAGTTATGGATGACTTTAAATGCGCCAACGTGAATTACGATACAATGTATGGAGACGCGGAAGGTAATCGTTTAGTTAATTTTCTCGAGGATAGCTTTCTTATTCAAAAGGTTAGGGAACCTACGAGGTTGGACAGTATTTTAGATTTAGTAATAACTACGGATGATAGGCTAATTACTGATCTTCAAGTAATAGAACCGTTGAGCAATAGCGATCACAATATGGTAGAGTTTGTCCTCTCAGTAAGTCACTCGAAACCAACTAACTCGACTAAAATTCCTAACTTCCAGCACGCAGACTTTAGTAAATTTCGAAATAAATTTTCACACGTCAATTGGGAAAACGTAATGGGGAACTCCAACGCAAAACTAATGTGGGAATCGTTCGTAACGGTATTTAGGACTATAAATGAGGAATGTGTACCGTACAAAATTAAGCGTGCGAAAGTAAACAACAAGCCCTTGTGGTTTACTTGTAGAGTAGGAGACATTATAAAGAGTAGAGATATGGCTTATAGGCTATATAAGTGCGATAAAGATAATCTGTTGTTACGAAACAACTACATATCTCTAAGGCGTGAAGCTAAAAGTGTAATAAAAAAGTCAAAACGCGAATTTGAAATCTCCATAGCTCGTAACGGTAAAGAAAACCCCAAGCGATTCTTTCAATACGTCAATAATATAAATCCAGTAAAAAGTGTCTTAGGTCCATTAAAAAATGTATATGGAGATCGTCTCTGAAAACAAGGAAATGGCTACCTTGCTAAACGAATTTTTTACGTCAGTTTTTACTATAGAAGATGTAGCGAATATCCCTACGGTCATAGACATAATACCTTTTGATAATGGTAATATTTTGGACAGTGGCGGTTCCTCATATGGGCAATATGGGCAGCCGCACAGGGCGGCATTTGTGGAGGGGCGGCATGAGCGCCTGCAAAAAAAATAAAAATAAAAATAAATAAATAAAGAAATAAATAAAAATAAAAAATAAAATAAAATAAATAATAAAAGATCAATAAATATATTTTTATTAATAAAAAACCATCTATTGCATTTTCCATAAACCTTCCCATAAAAGACCTAAACAATGCAAAATGCTTCCAGATTAATATTATTGGGAATAAAGGCCCATACTTTAACATATGTAATGTTATTTTTCTGGGTTTGGTTAAATAGTGAAATGTATATTATTTATTACAGAACGAATCTTCACACTAAGCCACTAAGGTCTGTCAAATAACCGCAAATGGATAAGAAGAGGTCAAAGCTATCAGGTGCTCAGTTTAGAAAAAAGAGGAAAGAAGAAGAGGAGAAACGAGCAAAAGATAAAGGTATAGAGCTATGTCATCTACTCTTCACTGCTATATTGCACTGCTATTTTGTGATATAGCTTTCTGAGTCATTTGAAGTGTACTGTTATGTATATAATTAGCCATTAACCAAGGAGGTTGTATTATTCATTTGTTTCCTATTCTAAAAGTTTAATAAATTGTGCTTAATAACATGTTAAATTAATTGTACTAGCCTATTCATGCATTGGTCTGTTATGTTCTATTTTACTATTTGCAGGGGCACTTTTGAAATATTTTTGAACACCCTCTGCCACTAGCCAGGATGAGAAGCCGTCTACTTCTGCCATTATTGAGGCTGAGGAGCCATCTACCTCCTCAGCCTCACATATGTCTCCACAAATGCAGTTTGATCCTGAGGATGAAGACCCATTTGCTTCTACTTCTCCCCGGCAGGACTCTTCAGGTGAGTTTGTGTGCACATATGTCTGTGAGTGTGTGCGTGTGTATGTGTATGTGTGTGCATCCCTGCAAAGCATTTTGCAAACAGTTATAAATTATAATGTTATTATCACTGGGTCTGGGTTACTGGGTATGTGTTGTGTTTCACCACCATAACAAAGTGCTGTGAATAATGTGTTATCTAACTTAGGTGTGTATACTAATGAGTAATGCTCTTGTTCTTTCTATTAGAAAGGTCTGGAGCAGAATCGCCTCCTGAGGATGTCTCTGTCCACCGACCCTGCTAACTGGCCTTCAGTTCTGACTGAGAGAATTCGGACACAACTGGTTTCCAGGGGACCAAGTCAAGTACCATCTGACTTTGTATTCCCTAGAAACGACAGTGACGGAAGAAGTTTCCACCATCAATACTTCAGGAAGTCATTGGTTAGTGGGGAAAATATAACCAGAAGTTGGTTGGTCTATTCCTTAAAAAACAACAGCCTTTTCTGTTTCTGTTGTACATTATTTTCCAAGAGGAAAATAAATTTAACAAGTTTGGGACTCTCGGACTGGAAGCATGCAAGCTCATTGCTCACATCACATGACAACAGTTCAGAACACCTAAATTCTATGAAAATCTGGAAAGAACTGGCAGTGAGGATGAGAAAGGGGGAGACCATTGACAAGCAGGAGATGGCACTTCTGGAGGCTGAGAAGTTGAGATGGAGAGCGGTGCTGACACGTCTCACTGCTATTGTGCATTCTCTGGCAGTTAGGAATTTGGCACTAAGGGGACATACAGAAAAATTGTTTTCACCATCAAATGGCAATTTTCTGAAAGAAGTTGAACTGATGGCACAATTTGATCCTATAATGCAAGAGCACATTAACCGTGTCCAAAAAGGGACCTCCAGTCACACCAGCTACCTCGGCCACCACATACAAAACGAACTCATTGATTTGTCGAGCAGCAAGACCATTTCAGCAATGGTGAGCGACATCAAACAATCAAAGTTTTTTTCAATAATTCTAGATTGCACTCCAGATATCAGCCACACTGAACAGTTGTCAGTTGTGATTCGGGTTGTGTCACTGGAGGGGAAGCCCCATATAAAGGAACATTTCATGGGGTTTTTGGAGGCAGAGGAGTCCACTGGTCAACATTTGGCATCTCTGATTCTGAAGAGACTGGAGGAGCTAAAAGTTCCTTTCATGGACTGTAGAGGACAATCAGACGACAACGGGGCCAACATGAGGGGAAAAAACAAGGGTGTTCAATCCAGGCTCCTAGAAATTAATCCCAGAGCTCTGTTTGTTCCATGTGGGGCTCATTCTCTGAATTTGCTTGTGGCCGATGCTGCTAAGGGATCTATTGATGCCACAAGTTACTTTGGCATCTTGCGGAAGCTTTACAACTTGTTTTCAGCCTCCACACAACGATGGGCCATTTTGAAAAAACATGTGAACATCACATTGAAGATGTGGTCTGATACAAGGTGGGAAAGCAAGATCAAGAGTGTGGAGCCCCTGAGATATCAGGCAGCTGCAGTGAGAGATGCACTGATCAAGGTGAGGGACCACACCAAAGACTCTGTAATAAAGGTCGAGGCTCAATCTCTGTCAGAGGAGGTTGGGTCATACCGCTTCGCCATTTGTTCAGTGGTGTGGCATGACCTGTTGTGCCAAATTCAGCATGTGAGCAAGCAGATGCAGTCTCCTAGCATGCACGTTGATGTTGCAGTAAATCTCCTAAAAAAAACAGAGAGAGGTCTCCGCAATTACAGGGCAACAGGTTTTGTGGCTGCACAAATGGCAGCCACAGATATCTGTGAACAAATGAATGTGGAGGCTGTGTTAAAACAAAAACGGCTGAGGTCCACAAAGCGGCACTTCTCCTATGAAGCATCTGATGAGCCCTTGATTGATGCTTTGAAGAAGCTGGAGGTGACATTTTTCAACGCAGTGGTTGATGCTGCAACATCAGCCATTCAGGAAAGATTTTCCACGTTGGAAATTGTGGGAGAGAAGTTTGGAGTGCTGACACATTTCCAAAATCTCACATTTGAGGAGCTGACAGAACAATGTGTGAACCTTAGTACTACACTACACTTTAAGGGACAATCTGACTTGGATGGCAGAGAGCTTGCACAGGAGCTGAAGAACTTGCCTGACTTGCCATCAAAGACCATATCCTTGCTTGAACTGCTGACATTTATCCATGAAAGGGAGCTCTCTGAAATATATCCAAATTTGTGGACTGCTCTCAGAATTGGTCTTACTCTTCCAGTCACTGTTGCTGAAGCAGAGAGGAGCTTTTCAAAGCTGAAGCTCATCAAATCCTACCTGAGGTCAACTATGTCACAGGAACGCCTTACCGGTCTGGCCATCATCAGTATAAATCATACAATTGCTGAGCAGATTTCATATGATGATTTAATTCATGACTTTGCATCAAGGAAGGTAAGAAGAGTCAGGCTTTAGATGGCAGTTGTGCTGTGGTGCAATTTATTTTGTTTCTTGTTCAAAGTGTAGCATAATAATTACCCTCTCTTAAGTGTCTTATTCTATTTATGTGATAGAGCATTTGTACAATTTAGAAATTTGATTCTCTAGTTTATTTATGGCAGTTGTGCAATTTAATTTGTATTTTTCCTGTTCATAGTATCATAATTACATTCTCTTAAGTGAGTTATTCTATTTACGTGATGAAGGATTTGTAAAATTCAGAAATTTGAGTCTGTTTTGGTTCTGAAGTTCCAACAATTAGTCCAATAAAAAGTTATTTTGTGAAAGAGTTGTCTGTCCTTTATTTTGGGGGGATTCGAATGTGTGTGTGTTGGCGAACAGGGGGGGGGGGGCGCTGAAGGTGAGGTTCGCCCAGGGCGTCATGTAAGCTAGGACCGCCACTGATTTTGGATAATATTGTCGTTAGTGAAGGGGAAGTAATGCGCTATATTGATAAAATGAAAACGCGTAAATCACCGGGTCCGGATTCCATATATCCCATACAACTAAAAGAATTAAAAGATAGCATTGTTGTGCCGCTAACAAAGATTTTTAATGCGTCTATTTCTGAAGGGTGCGTACCAGATAATTTCAAGTTAGCAAACGTAACACCTATCTTTAAGAAAGGCGATAAAGGTGCGGCGGGAAATTATAGGCCAATCAGTTTAACGTCTGTTGTAGGTAAGCTACTGGAATCAATAATTAGGGATCGTATAGTCGAATACTTAGAAGTGCATAATCTGGTTAGAAACACGCAGCACAGTTTTAGGCGAAACAAATCTTGCTTAACTAATCTTTTAGAATTTTTCCAAAGCGTGGTTGACGTTTACGATAGACATCGGGCGGTTGATGTAGTGTATTTAGATTTTCAAAAAGCGTTTGACACCGTGCCGCACAAAAGACTCATTGAAAAAACTAAGGCTCATGGAATCAGGGGTGTAGTAATAAATTGGCTAGAAGAGTGGTTGCGAGGCAGGAAACAGAGGGTGGTCGTTGATGGAGCGGAGTCGTGTTGGGCTAATGTAGCGAGTGGCGTTCCTCAGGGTTCTGTATTGGGCCCCTTGCTTTTTCTTATATATATTAACGATTTAGATGTCGGCCTAGTCAGTACAGTTTCAAAGTTTGCGGATGACACGAAGCTGGGTGGCAGGGCGATTAATGACGAAGATAGAGGTAAAATTCAGGAAGATCTGAACAAAATCGTTGATTGGTCAGTCACATGGCAAATGAGATTTAACGTGGATAAGTGCAAAATTTTGCATATAGGTTCGCGTAACGGTAATTTTGCGTATAGTATGTCAGGCAAAGATTTAACAAGCGTAGAGCAGGAAGAAGATTTAGGAGTTATAGTCAATGGTGATTTAAAAGTAGCCAAACAAAGTACAGCAGCGATCACTAAGGCGAACAAAGTGTTGGGTTTTATGGCTCGAAATTTTGAGTACAAATCGCGCGATATTATAGTTCCTCTTTATAAATCATTAGTTAGACCCCATTTGGAGTATGCGGTCCAATTTTGGAATCCGCATATGCGCAAAGATATAGACAAAATCGAAAGAGTTCAAAGACGAGCAACTAAGATGATTCCGTCTCTTAGGTCAAAGTCGTACGAGGATAGGCTTAAGGAGTTAAAATTGACTACACTCGAGACCAGGAGGTTAAGGGGTGATCTAATCCAGGTTTTCAAAATTATGAATGGGTTTGATAACGTAGATAGAGATATCTTTTTCGAAATATCTCAATATAATAGGACTAGAAATAACGGGTGTAAGTTGACAAGTAGAAGGTTCGAGACAGCAGTTGCCAAAAACTTTTTTACGCATAGAATAGTAAATACCTGGAATAGTTTGCCGGTAGAAATAATTAGTAGCACTTCTATAAACATGTTTAAAAATCGATTAGACGCGCATGTTGATAGAAAGGGTATAGTTTAAGGTAGTAAAATTAAGGTTTTGTGGGGATAGATCCCACAGCTCAACACAAGTGTTGTGGGATATAGGGAGGCAGCGTCTTGGGTTAGGGGATACTCTCGTCCTTACACACCCCATTTAAAGAGATTCCTCTGCCGAGCGGTGCCCCCCATAGTACTGTGAGGGATTGAAAAACTCATGATCTTCAATTGCCCCACAAACACCTTTAAATGGGAGACCCATAATGGGTGCACACACATTTCTACATTAATGTACAGTCTTTACAGCCACACCTACACTTTTCCTCGTAAGTGTATATATTGTAATGTATATGGTTGTAAATTTTGACTTGGTCCGCAATCGATATGGACCGTGACTTGATGGATACCGTAATGAAATTGACTGGATTCTTTGGATCTGATATATTGCATGTCCGTTATAAATAGATATAGAGTGTAACATATTTGTGGATAGTAGTCTAGTATGACTTGATCCTCTGGATCCAGAGATTCTATCTTTAGTTTTAAATCGATAATTAATTAGTTTTAAATTGATAATTATTTAGTTTCGTAAAAATTGGTCGTTGCAAATTTACCGGCAGTTTTTACATAAATTTCTTATGGTTCGGAACCCACGTAAAATTGTAGGTCCCCTCCGCCACCACGGAGGACATACACAATACACGATTACGAACACAGTTAGGTAGACCAGCCATCAGTGGATCCTAGGGTCTTTGTTGGTCTGAAACATTATATATATAATATATATATATATTTTTTTTTTTTTTTTTTTTTTAATTGGGGTTGTTTAACCTCCTTCGCAACATTTAAAGTCATATGACGGAGGGGACCTACAGCTTTACGTGGGATCCGAACCACGGGTCGCTACATAATCTGGGCGCAGAGGACGGTCTCCCATCCAACTACTACCCAGACCCAATGTCGCTTAACTTCGCTGATCTCCGAGAAGCGGTGTTACGACATCGGCCACTACGTAGCCCATATATATATATATATAATATATATATATATAAATATATAATATATATATATATATAATATATATATATATATAATATATATATAAATATAATATATATATATAATATATATATATATATATATAAATATATATAATATATATATATATAATATATAAAATATATATAATTTGCCGCTTACACGTTTACAATGGCTAATAATAATGAACAATTAGTTTGCAGGTGGTGCTCAAGCATGGAAGTCCTGAGGAACGAATTAGACCGTGAGAGGGAGGCCAGGGTGAGGCTTCAAGAAAGCGTGATGCTTCTGACAGCAAAATTGGATTCCCTTGAGACTCCAGTTACGACCCCTCATGCCTCAGTTTCTACTAATAATATAAGGGTCATTTCTCTGTCAGATCAACCAGTGCCTAACACCCTCATCTCTCAGATTTTGCTGAAATTTGGTTTATAGGGAGTTTGTGGGCCCTGAATCCATTTCTGAAATTATAAGGTCAATCCAACCAACGGTTCAAGAGATATGACCTCGGGAAATTTGAGGTCACTTGCGAGGTCACTAACATTTGGCGACCCATAACTTGGGTAATAATGGTCACAATTATATAAAAGTATATATATTTAGAATCAGAAAACGACAAGGAATCCAAATATGCAAGTTTTAGAACTCTAGGTTGAAAAATAAAAAAGTTACACTGTAACCAAAATTTGAGGTCACGATTTGACCTCTGGGGTATCAAATGAGAATTTTTTTTTAAATGTAAAAAATGAAGGCATAAGCATTGGCTATTAGAATCAGCAAAAAAAAGTTTGTTTATGTTAGTATTTTTCATGTAACTAACATATAAGTGAACACCATATTCATAAGTTGTGCGTCAATTCTACCTATTTTTTCACACAAGCTCATAATTTGACCTATAGAAAAAAATTACATTTTTTTATAGATATAAAAACAAAGGCAAAAAATGTAAAATTGTATTTCACTGCTAATCTACACTGGCAATAATAGTTATAATAGTGAAAGGGGAAGACCTACTTAGAGGATTCATGTGCTAGCCTAATACAATTTTTGCATGCTCGATGCTCTCATCAATTTTTTTTGTGGAAAAATGTATTGAATTCTGCTGCCTCCTCTTAGGGTAGGACAACTCATTACAGTTAATATATGATGTCCTGGCACTGCACATGAATCCTTGTTTGATGGATAATAATATGCACTTGATCCTGATGACCCAGAGGGATGTAGAAAGTTCACAGTGAAATCATCAAACTCTTCACAATATTCCTCCACAATTCCATACCAAACTTGCATGTCATAAATGCAGCCAACATACTCTCCTGGTTTGACACATTTTAGGTTACCAAGCATTGCAGGTTCATTAGTAAAATGACTTTTCCTTATTCTTTTCTTTTCTCCAATGCCACTTGAAATGGGATACACCATCAGTTCTTCCTTGTTTAGGGGAACAAATCTATGATATTTCTGAGTTCCAGGAATAGCCCTACTATCCTTGAATCGATGTTCCAACCGTTCTTCTGCATCTTTCAAATCAGCTGTAGTTACAAAGAAAAAATTTATCTTCTTGCTCAAGTTTTCTTCACAAAACTGAAACATGTGTTCTGGTGTAAGAATTTGCCTCTCTGTAGTTCTCTGCAAACTGGCACGAGCAGTAGCTCTTTTCACTGTTCCTCCAATCCCATCACATGCATTTTTGCCATGGGATGTAGCAAAGAAGTGCCATTCACAAGACAGACCAAAATCCTCTTCATGGTAACAGAGATTTGTGAAGTTGTATCTGTTCTTATATTGGCCAGCACATCCATCTGAGAAATAGTGCACCTTCTTCAATTGTGGGCATCTGAATTTAACATATGTCATAAGCTTCAATATGAATGAGTAAACCATTATAGTGTTGTGTTTTAGTGATGCAGATAAGAAACAGACACTAAAATGGCTAAGTTCCTGGTCTGCAGATGATCTATAATAGATGACAAAAGGGTGAACTGTACACTGTGAATTGTCCCAGTGAAACCCTTGGGCAGCATCCTGGACAATGAAAGAATAATTCTCAGAGAAATCACCTACTATAACTACCTCGCTCTGAGGTGGTAGTGTTTCTTTCAACTGCTTGAAGTACTGTGATTGTTGCTGAGCAACAAAGTGATGACGAACCATGCGGGATATTTTCATGCTTAGGGATGATAAGTATTCATGAAGTGGCTCCACCTTATCAACCATTGTACAACGGTCAACAGTCACCCATTGCTTGTAAGATATTTCATTTGGAGCTGATTTCACACTGTCAAGTAACTCAAGAAAATCCAGGACACCTCTTCTCTTGGGCAATCACTGCAAAGTTGCATCATGCAAGTCTCTCTTTCTGTACTGCAGACACTGTAATCCATAAGATCCTTGTATGAAAGACCTCTTTCTCCCAATGCAGCCAGCTGCAATTTTGGATTTTGATGGTATGTGCAGACACAGACAGAATGAGTCCCACCACTACCGGCAAGCACACAATATGATGGCCGTAATTTTGCAAATGTGGAAAATCCTATTTTGGGATTCTTTTCATCATTTTTATATAGTTCAAACATCTCTCTTAAATTCCCGAGGACCAATCGTTTTTGCACCTCTTGCACCTTCAGCACTGATAACTTTCACGCAATCCTTTTGGCCAGGACACATACGACTAACCTCTTCTGACTCATAGAATCATCTTCTAACTATATCTTTGTGTTCTTCAGATATCACTTTTCCTTTGCTCATTAGTGGAATCTTCGGAAGGATTCC
>JAJOZX010011129.1:0-120533 GCA_023014485.1 Bathynomus jamesi | reverse complement strand
GTCTTCCTTTAAATTTCAGAGAGATCGAAGGAAATTTAAAGGTCCCGAACTTTGAACACTTTATTTCTCCTCTTAACTGAAAGGCAAATTAACGAAATATTTCTCTCAAAAGTTCCATCACAAAGATGATTATACAAAATAAACATGTATTTAATCTTAACACACAAACAACAATTTCAAAGCATCACATTTATGCATTTTACTAACACGTGTTTCATGAGATCCGTTTTTGTTCCCTTCCGGCTCACATCCGTCGGTGTGAGTGGACAGTTCGAAGGAGGAACTGGAGGTCTTCTTCATCACGGCACAGAGGTTTGCTTGTGTATTTCTCAATGAGGGCGATGCCTCGCTCTGCTGCATCATTGATCACCATCAGTTCTGCAGCTCGGCTCTTTGCCAGACGGTAGTTTTCGTCAGTAGGCCATGTTTCAGGGTCTTTGGTGAGGAACGTGGGCTCAACTTGGAGAAACTGGAAGAGTGTGGTGGATCGACTCGTCACCCACGGACTTAAACGGCCATCCACTTGCAGTCCCTTGCCTTGGACCCGTTTGAGTCCTTTCCCAGGGCGCTTTTTCAGGTTAGCCGTCATGTTACGCTTTTCATTGTCGTCAACTCTGTCATCAAACAGTGCAAGACAGATTAAGTCCTCCGAGATATACCACAGATGACGGAGCACAGCCCGGTAAGCTGTGTTTCCAACGTCCTTGTCAGGGTAACCTACAAGAAGATTGCACAGCCTAACGTCATTTTTGGGAGATTTGATGGCGATGGGAGCCTCGTGCCAGTGACGCACGTATACAAGGCTCATGAAGAGAGCCATACGGCGAACTCCTTGCAGTTCTTGGAGACGAAGTTCGGAGAACTGGGACTGCAGTAATGCTATTTTCAGGCAGTAAATAGCTTTGGCCATCCATCTGGCCTGATGGTAAGCCCCTGGAGGCCGAAGCTTGTAACGTCCTACGTCGTCTCCGAGGTACAAGAGGCTCAGTCGAAGAAGTTCTTCATAATCCTCTCAAGGATGATTACCACTTCTTAGGGCATCGCGGAGATAGTCTATTTACCTCAAGTCGCATTTGTGAAAGGCAAGCATTGTCATTTATGAAGGCTTTAGCCACCTCGTCCTTGTCAAATGCATCCAACTGACAGTGGTTCATTGATGGCCAGGCCTCCTTGAATCTCCTGAAAAGTGGGATTTGAGGACTTGGTGGTGTTCCTAGGCACACGACGAAGACATCCTTGAGAATCACTTCGTGAACGTGATGACGGCAAGCAAACCATAAAAGAGATCTTCCCAATGCCGCTTCCAAACGCGCACACGCACCTTGCACTATCCCTGTGTTTGATGCCGTCGTGTCAAACACCATGCCTATGATCTTGTCCTCAATTCCGACTAGGGTGAGCGCTTGATGGACTGCGCTTGCCATTTGCTGTCCTGTGCCGTCTATTTTTTTTCGGTGCTCCTAATAGCTCTTCCACACCATCCCCAGTCACCACAACAGCAATCCGATCGACTGACTTACCCTCCTGTTCGATGTCAGTGAGTATCTTTGTGTCCCAGTGGATCTGCAGTCGAGGTGGAAGCTGCTCGAGGTGGCCAATAACATTTGTCCCTATCATTGTACGGGCCTTTTGTCGGAAGCGGTGAACCGTGCTCTTTGATGGAACACTGTCAGGACCGAGAGCTAGGGATTTTGCAGTCGCAACAAACGCTGATGTTGCCTGTCGAACAGAAAGGCCCTCGCGATCCCAAGTTGCTGCCAGGTCAAGATCACTCAGACTTTCTTTTAGTCTGTCATGTTTGGGAGCTTTCGAAAGTTTAAGTCCACAAGTGACGGCTTCGTTTCCACTGTCAGCTGACGATGTGCTAGAACTGCTGTCGGTAGCCTCTTCTGTGACTCCTACAGCTAGAGCCTCCTCCGTTTGACGCCGGTGTGCCCGCTCAAGAGCTCTTTCCCTTTCCTGTCTTTTCATTGTGGCTGCATTATATTTTTCTATCTTCACCTCCCATGTAACTCGTATGTCGATCTGCCCTTTGGGAAATGAGGAATTCCTTGTCTTCAAGAGGGATATCTCCCCGATCCAGAACGTCTGAGCGGGCGACATCAAAAATATCCTCCATATCAGCCAAGAATACATCCCGCTGCATATTGTAAGTCATTCCAGTCTTGTTCTTGTTTTTATGCAAATTTCGATACCTCTGAACCAAAGCTTTCAGTTTAGTCGAGGCATGAACGGAGGTTGTTGCCAGATTCGAGTTGGCTCTAGCCCAGATTTCTAATACAGCCGATATTACAGCCTGACACTGTTGGAATCTGTCTTCTTTTGGTCGCGGTGATGGTAGAAGAAAAGGAGCAACACGTCCATATTACTTGGTAATCGAGATTTAGCCAGCTCTGCTATCGGAGACCTCTCAAGAAGCCACAACTTGATGTTTGATCTTGTCAACGCCATAATGATCAATTCTGAACAACCAAAAAAAAGGCATCAAACGTCGGGACCTCTAAATATCATCTGATCGAGTTGAAAATCACACAGCCAATGCTTTAGCCCAAACCACATCCGGGCATGACACGAGTGGTCAGGTCGTGTTAAGAAAAAAAATTGGGACACCCTAATATATATATATATATATAAGCGGGGCCACCAGCTTGACCTCCGTGTGAAGAGAGACCAACGCACAAAACAACATAAGGTTCATTAGGTATATACTGTGTATATATATATATATATATATATATATATGATGAATAAAACCACGAAGGAAAGGAAACACAGAATGGTGCTCAAGCGCTTTCGTCTAATGACATCCTCAGGAACACTGAAGTACATAAAGAATTACAGCCTATATATAGGTTACAGAAAAAAAAAAAATATTATATATATATATATACAATAAACAGAGACAAACTTAAAGGATTGTGGAGGGGCACACAGATTTATAAGGAAAAACTATCGATTTTTAGCACAAGATTAAATGAATTGTTTCCAACCAATGTTATAGATAAAAAATATACAAATTTATACTGGAAATCTGCCCGGGTTTTAGCACTCTGCTCTTTTTGTATATAAAAATTTAAAATTATCGATTTTTAGCACGAGATTAAATGAATTGTTTCCAACCAATGTTATAGATAAAAAAAAATATATATATACAAATTGATACTGGAAATCTGCCCGGGTTTTAGCACTCTACCCTTTTTTGTATATAAAAATTGAAAAATAAAAGTTATTAGGGTGGCATACAAGTTTACCAAAGATTTAGCGTTCTACCTTTCTTATCTAAATCTGTTCTGAAGGAATTCAAAACAACAGGATCGAGTTGAAAAAGACCTTTGCTTATGTTGAAGTTATTTGTAAGTTGGATAATGGCAGACTCAAGAATATTTCTATTAACAATGTTGCTAGAGTGAAATAAAACTGAAGCATTATTCCAATCAGTACAGTGGGATAACTCTGACAAATGGACAAAAAGGGCACTGGACAACTGTCCTGTTCTAACGGAATATTGATGCTGTTTATACGGTGTGCAAATCCTTTCCCGTCTGACCTATGTAAAAGGAATCACATTGTTTACAACCAATTTTATAGATAATGCCTGAATTATTGGTAGGGCTATTTTTTACTATGATATTTTCACAATATTGTTATATGCAAATACTACATTAATATCCAAAAGTTTAAGTACATTAGCAATGCCTAAAAAGCCCGGGAAAAATGGAAGTACTAAAATATTTTTTGACAAAGTACGAGTGTTATTATTGACACGATAGAAAGTTCGTTTTGCCTTGTTGAGACAAGATTCCATAAACGCAGATGGATAACACAGATCACTTCCAATACCGTTGATTTTTTCTAATTCGGCATCGATGTATTCAGGACTGGCGATCCTAAGGCGCGGAGAAACATTGATGAAAAAATGGCCTTCTTAGTGGGGGTGTCATGTCCCGAGTAAAAGTGTACGTAGGACAAATTGTTTTTTTTTTCCGATAGATACTAAACTTAAAACCTGGGCTTTCCCTATGTACACGCACATCCAAAAATGGGATTGAATTGTCTTGTTCCACTTCTAAAGTAAACTTAATGGAGGGGACTTGATCATTTAACTGAAGGAGGAAGTTATCCAGGTCACGATTCATGGGCCAGATACACAAAATATCGTCGACGTACCGCAACCAAGGGATGCCAACCCCCAAGATTCTCGGAATGTAAGTAATTTCGAAAAACTCCATATAAATATTGGAGAGGAGGGGCGACAAGGGGTTGCCCATGGCCATCCCAAAAACTTGTTGATAATACTCGTTATTGAAAGTGAATTTACAGTCTTTGATGCAAAGCTTAATAAGTTCCAAAACAATGTGTGAAGGTAGTGGCAGGTCATACTTATGTAATTCTTGGGAGAGAAAGTCAAGCATATCGTCAATCGGCACTTTTGTAAACAATGAACAAACGCCAAAACTGATCAATCTATCGTTAGTTTCAGTGCGTGCATTATTCAATTTTTCAGTAAGATCCATAGAATTTTTTACATGTGAATCAGAGATAGTTCCGAGAATGGGGGACAAGACTTTGACAAGCCATTTGGAGAGTTTATAAGTAATAGAGCCCACCGAGCTAATAATAGGGCGCATAGGGTTGCCAGGTTTGTGGGTTTTAATAAGACCGTAAAGGTAGGGCAGAGAAGGTGAATCCTGGGGGTTGGCATCCCTTGGTTGCGGTACGTCGACGATATTTTGTGTATCTGGCCCATGAATCGTGACCTGGATAACTTCCTCCTTCAGTTAAATGATCAAGTCCCCTCCATTAATAAATGCAAAAAACTTCACTTTTTTTACGTGAAGGTCAAAATATGAGAATAAAAACCCACTCTAATAGACAGAGTTTATTTCCACGACAGTTTCGACGCCCACTGGCGCTCCTGGCGTCGAAACTGTCGTGGAAATAAACTCTGTCTATTAGAGTGGGTTTTTATTCTCATACCCCTCCATTAAGTTTACTTTAGAAGTGGAACAAGACAATTCAATTCCATTTTTGGATGTGCGTGTACATAGGGAAAGCCCAGGTTTTAAATTTAGTATCTATCGGAAAAAAAAAAAAATTTGTCCTACGTACAGTGCTGTCGTACACTTTTACTCGTGATGACACCCCCACTAAGAAGGCCATTTTTTCTTCAATGTTTCTCCGCGCCCTTAGGATCGCCAGTCCGGAATACATCGATGCCGAATTAGAAAAAATCAACGGTATTGGAAGTGATCTGTGTTATCCATCTGCGTTTATGGAATCTTGTCTCAACAAAGCAAAACGAACTTTCTATCGTGCCAATAATAACACTCGTACTTTGTCAAAAAATATTTTAGTACTTCCATTTTTCCCGGGCTTTTTAGGCATTGCTAATGTACTTAAACTTTTGGATATTAATGTAGTATTTGCATATAACAATATTGTGAAAAATATCATAGTAAAAAATAGCCCTACCAATAATTCAGGCATTATCTATAAAATTGGTTGTAAACAATGTGATTCCTTTTACATAGGTCAGACGGGAAAGGATTTGCACACACGTATAAAACAGCATCAATATTCCGTTAGAACAGGACAGTTGTCCAGTGCCCTTTTTGTCCATTTGTCAGAGTTATCCCACTGTATTGATTGGAATAATGCTTCAGTTTTATTTCACTCTAGCAACATTGTTAATAGAAATATTCTTGAGTCTGCCATTATCCAACTTACAAATAACTTCAACATAAGCAAAAGTCTTTTTCAACTCGATCCTGTTGTTTTGAATTCCTTTAGAACAGATTTAGATAAGAAAGGTAGAACGCTAAATCTTTGGTAAACTTGTATGCCACCTTAATAACTTTTATTTTTCAATTTTTATATACAAAAAAGGGTAGAGTGCTAAAACCTGGGCAGATTTCCAGTATCAATTTGTATATATATTTTTTTTTTATCTATAACATTGGTTAGAAACAATTCATTTAATCTTGTGCTAAAAATCGATAATTTTCAAATTTTATATAGAAAAAGAGCAGAGTGCTAAAACCCGGGCAGATTTCCAGTATAAATTTGTATATTTTTTTATCTATAACATTGGTTGGAAACAATTCATTTAATCTTGTGCTAAAAATCGATAGTTTTTCCTTATAAATCTGTGTGCCCCTCCCACAATCCTTTAAGTTTTTCTCTCCGTTTATTGTATATATATATTATTTTTTTTTTCTGTAACCTATATATAGGCTGCAATTCTTTATGTACTTCAGTGTTCCTGAGGATGTCATTAGACGAAAGCGCTTGAGCACCATTCTGTTTCCTTTCCTTCGTGGTTTTATTCACCATAATTATTTTTCACGTGTTACTTTCGTGAAATAATTTTCATATATATATATATATATATATATATATATATAATATATATAAGTAGTATAGCCGCAAAATGGGGGAGTGCAGGAATGTTGCAATGTTGCAAGATATAATGTTCAATGTCGCAAAGGGGGTGGGGGTTTGTTGCAAGGGGTATGCAATGAAGGGGGTGGGGTATGTTGCAAAGGGGGTATGCAATAACTCAATGCTGCAACGGGAGTGGGGGGATGCTGCAGGTGCAACAAAGGGTCATGAAACTTGGAGGCGGCGTTATCCCCCAAGAGAAAGCAAGAGAGGTGTTCACCTGGCAGGAGCCAAGTGCACACTAAGACTTCAGCCGAGTGGCCGTTGTCTTATAGGCCCAGCCAGTGGCTTAATCGGCCAGTTGGCTTAGAAGGAGCCAAGGGGGAAAGGGGAGGTTGAGGGGAGGGGGTCTTCGGGAGGGAGAAGGAAGGATGACCTCCCCCAAAAGGGGTTGCCTTAACCTAAGAGAGAAAGAAAAAGGAGAGAAGGAGGAGGGCTTTGGGGGACAAGGTGGGACGTCCTAATCCCCCAAAGGGAAACTAAGCTAAGTCTTAACATAAGAAGGAAGGAAGGAGAGATCTTTACTCAGCCGCATTCATCATCAAACTGCCAGTTCTGAAGCGAGGCGGGTCTTATATAGAGGAAGGTTGAGTTGCCAGATACCATTTTTTGTTTTAATTGTTCAGGTATACATTATTAGGGTGAGTTGCTAAACACCACCATTTATTTTAATTCGTTACCAAAGCAAACGTACTTTCTCTTTTAAGCGAAACTGACAATAAAAAAATTCAATATGTTTATTAATTAAATAAATAAAATTTATCTTCTACTGCACAAAAAATAGTACACACACAAAATTTAACAACTTTCTCCTTACCTTATATATATATATATATATATATATATATATATATATATATATATATATAAGGTAATCAATAAAAAGTAAAAGAGTTAATTATTTAAACATCACCCTATCTATTTTCTTTTGTCATTCCTCTATATATATAGAACGAAGCACATTATGTGTCTATTTACTTTTGTCACTCCTCTCTATATAAACCTTTTCATTTCATTTCATTTTCATGTCATTTCACTTCATTTCACTAATCTCATGTCATTTCACTCATCTCATTTACTTTCAGCTTCTCTGGAAAAAAAAGTTCTGAGCAGGTGCAAAGTTTCCTTTTGACCTAAATCCTTCCATTCAGCTCGACAAAACCTCGCTTGAGTCCAAATGTTAATAATATTACGCTTATTACTACTCAAGTTAAAAACATGAAATTATACTAAAGGCGAGAGGAGAGAGAGAGAGAGAGAGAGAGAGAGAGAGAGAGAGAGAGAGAGAGAGAGAGAGAGAGAGATTTTGTCAGAGAAAGTCAGGATCACACACACACACACACAATATATATATATATATAATATTATATATATATATAATATAGAGAGAGAGAGAGAGAGAGAGAGAGAGAGAGAGAGAGAGAGAGAGAGAGGATGATATGCACAAAGACAATCTAGATTTTTCTATGTAGTAATAATAATAAACGCTTTCTCACCGAATTGTTCGTTCTAACAATGGTCAAGCTTTTCATACCGCCTTAGACCCACAGTTTAACGTAGAAACCAAATACTCTTTTCTTTTTTAAAAATATAAATAAAGGAATGGAAATATTCACACACACACACACTATATATATATAAAATATATGGTGGTACAAATTACATTAGTAATAATAATTAACTCTTTCTCGCCGAATTGTTCGTTCTAACAATGGTCAAGCTTTTCACACCGCCTTAGACCTACAGTTTAACGTGGAAACCGAATACATTAATCCGGGCGGGAGAAATGTCATCGCCACGGTCTCTCAGCCGGCGGATAATTCATCAGTATTACCTAGGGTACCCATTTCATTCTGACTTCCAATTAGTAATTTTTTAACTTTTTACATTAGTAAAACTCTTAAAATACATAATTACGATGACATGCAAGCATGCATTTCACTCGAAACTTGTACAGAAGATTTTTCAATGTTTCCACTACAGCTACCACTATTAAGTTTTCTGAAAACCAATTAGTAACCTTTTACAAATGACTCTTTAATTTATACACCAATACTAAAAGGATAACTTTACAAGCCCCGACTTCTATTGAATAATCAAAAACTTTTAAAATATTCTTGGACACTCGGATGGTGAGGGTGAAAGTTTCAAATTGATTCGCGGCTTCCTCCGCAAATACAATCATGCTTAAAAACACACAAAGATGCTTTCGCTAGCTACAACACCAAATACAAATTTACAAACATTTCCTTTTCATTCGAGGTTTTATTCTAGCAGGACAACCAAGGTGCCCATGTATCTACCAGCCAATTTTCTACCTTTTTTGTTGTAACCGTTAAAGAAATTTTTCTCCACAAAATATATTGTATAAAATGAAAAAATTATTCCAAGGCTTTTTGTGTGTTCAGAAATACATTTCGTCAGGGAATAATTGCTAGCTCTTTCACATCATAATTTCATCGAGATAATTCAAGCTCATATACAGGACCTACATTGTTTATAAGATCTGTGGCGCGTGGAACATGTGGCCTTCAGAAGATGTGAACATCTGCTCTATGGATCAGTTCAAGAAAATGGATAGGCCGAACCTTGCGATGTAGGAATTTTTTCCATGGAACCGTAACCACTGATACATCCTCGGTGCCGATTGCAATACTTATTGAGGTACTTCTTGTCCTTGTATCTCCCTCATGTACACCTACCACATTGTGTCCGATAACACAGAACTCTTTCCAAAATTGTTGTGAAAGATGCAAAAGTGTAACGACAAAAAAAGAACAGCTTCAGAGTTCATTCACACCATGCGTACACTTATCTCGTGTACGCAGTGTACACCTTCCACATTGTGTCCGACAACACAGAAACACTCCAAAATTATTGTGAAAGATGCCAAAGTGTAATGACAAAAAAGAACAGCTTCAGAGTTCATTCACACCATGCGTACACTTATCTCGTGTACGCAGTGTACATCTTCCACATTGTGTCCGACAACACAGAAACACTTTCCAAATTCACGTGCTACTTTCATGAAATAATTTTCATATATATATATATATATATATGTGAAAATTATTTCACGAAAGTAACACGTGAAAAATATTTATGATGAATAAAACCACGAAGGAAAGGAAACACAAAAAGGTGCTCAAGCGCTTTCGTCTAATGACATCCTCAGGAACACTGAAGTACATAAAAGGTTACGGCCTATATATAGGTTACAGAAAGAAGAAAAAAAAAAAAATAAATAACATACATACACACAAACATATATATATATATAGGGTGAACCAAATGTAGGTGGACAGTAAATGATAACGTTTATTTTGAGAATACATATTTAATTTTTTTGTATACTATAATACAAAATAAAATTTAAATAAATTTAGTTATAATATTTAATATAATATAACACAAACACCATAGTTATAATGAACACCATAGTTATAATATAATATAACACAAACCGTATTCAACCTATTGTCCACCTACTTTTGGTTCACCGTGTATATATATATATATATATATATTATATATATATATATATACACACACACATATCTACACACATACATATACATATATATATATATATATATATGCAATAAACGGAGAAGTAAAAATAAAAATTAAAAATTAAAAATTAGAGGATTAACAAAGAGGCATACAGATTTGTAAGGAAAAATATCGATTTTTAGCACAAGATCAAATGAATTATAAAAATACAAATTTATACTGGAAATCTGCCCGGGTTTTAACACTTTGCCTTTTAGAGTCAAGTTTCGATATATATAAAAATAAAATGAAGATTAAAAGTTAATAAAGTAGCATACAAGTTTACCAAAGATTTAGCGTCCTACCCTTTTTATCTAAATTTGTTTTGAAGGAATTCAAAACAACAGGATCGAGTTGGAAAAGACCTTTGCTTATGTTGAAGTTATTTGAAATAACTTTCAAATAACTTCAACATAAGCAAAGGTCTTTTTCAACTCGATCCTGTTGTTTTGAATTCCTTCAAAACAAATTTAGATAAAAAGGGTAGGACGCTAAATCTTTGGTAAACTTGTATGCTACTTTATTAACTTTTAATCTTCATTTTATTTTTATATATATCGAAACTTGACTCTAAAAGGCAAAGTGTTAAAACCCGGGCAGATTTCCAGTATAAATTTGTATTTTTATAATTCATTTGATCTTGTGCTAAAATCGATATTTTTCCTTACAAATCTGTATGCCTCTTTGTTAATCCTCTAATTTTTAATTTTTAATTTTTATTTTTACTTCTCCGTTTATTGCATATATATATATATATATATATATATATATATATGTGTGTGTGTGTGTAGATATGTATGTATATATATATATATATATATATGTTTGTGTGTATGTATGTTATTTATTTATTTATTTTTTTTTTCTTTCTGTAACCTATATATAGGCCGTAACCTTTTATGTACTTCAGTGTTCCTGAGGATGTCATTAGACGAAAGCGCTTGAGCACCTTTTTGTGTTTCCTTTCCTTCGTGGTTTTATTCATCATATATATATATATATATATATATATATATATATATATAATATATATATATATGTGGGAGCTATTGAAGAATAGGGACCCCAGCCTTCTTTAGTTAGCTTTATAAGGCTAACTAACGAAAGACTGAGGTATAATTCATATGTATAATTCATATGTAATAATATGATGTAATAAGGAAATATATTACAAATAGGAATTAAATCTGTGTTTTAATTACTGGTATTTCAAACTGGAAAAAAGTAGTTGCCTGAAAAAGAGTATTTTTGAGATATTAAATTTTAAAAAATATATAAATAAAAAATCTGATTTTAATAAAACAAATCAACAACTCTGATTGGTGATAAGTTAGGAAAAATGATTAAAAATACATTTTTTGTTGATTATTTAAACTGATTTATAACGATACCCACCCTTTCTATTGTTTTTATTTATCAACCATAATATGAAGTTTAATATTCATAAAAAAATTGGGTGGTTTTAATGTCCAAGGGGGTAGGGGGTAAAATTTTGAAAATTGCTTTACAAAGCTAAAATTAGTATCATTGGATAGATCTAGTCTTGCTGATTCCAAAAATGTATATGTTCAGTTTATGATTAACTGGATTGGAGATATTGGTACTTTTGCATTATCCTCCAACACTAATTTTTTTTTATAATGGAAGGAAAATAAAGTACGTGAGCAAAATATTCTGAAATTACATCATTAGTTATATGAATAAATATTCTTAACCTAACCTAACCTAACTTGAAGCCGGCTAACGCCTGCGGCGGGCTGTTTTTAACCTAACCTAACTTAACCTAACCTAATCCCAACACTATTTTTTTCTATAATGGAAGGAAAATAAAGTACCATAACCAAAACCAAACCAACATTATACAAAAAAATTAGTGTTGGGAGGATAATGCAAAAGAACCGAGATATTTTCCGTCAAAGTGGGCATGGTAAAGAGGGGCCAATAACTTAAAAACCATTAGTCATAGAGCTTTTTTGTTTGAACCAGTGGATTTGGAACACAAACTAATCCTATATCCAATTTTCACCCAAATCCGAGTCAGAGTGGTGTCTTTTTATTTCTTTTTTGGTTGATCTATCATGGGATGCCCCTCTCATTGATTAACCTACCTAGCCTAACATTCCCTATTTCACTGAAATGCACCTCATCTTTTATAAAAAGGCTAGGATCACTAAATTCTGTCCACAGTTTTATGAAGGGTACATTTTCCTGAGTGCAAATCTCTTCGGTAATTTTTTACTATCACTCCGGTCTCTTCAATTCCCATAATTTATAGATCAATGGATTCGTTATTACACCAGGAATGCGATTTAGATAGTCTCAAGTGAGGGAACTGGCCCAAAATTAAGTTAGGACACGAAGTTTGTTTTGGGGTATAAGTGTGAAAAAATACCCTAAAATGCGGGTAATTCCTTCAGTAGAGACTATCTAGGGCGCATTCGCGATGTAAAAACGAATTCATTGATATATAAATTATGGAAATTGTAGAAACAGCCAACATCAGTGACCTAAAAGGTGTATATATATACACACATTTATATGTATGTAGTAAAACGAACACTATATATATTATATATACCGTAAAACTATACTAACCTAACCTACCTAACCTAACCTAATTTTAGGTACTACTCTTACCTATGGCAACGAAATGCTTTTCTGTTTTAATCGAACACACACTTATTACCACAAACAATACCTTCCTTGTTTTTCTTAGGGCAAATAAATTCTTTTAGCAATACACCGTGTTCTACATAAAAATTAAATGCAGCCTCTTCATCATCAAAAAATTTGCATGAAGTTAAACACATGAATAATTACAACCATCGCAAACTGACGCCATCGTGACACTAAAATCTTATGAGTTCAGGTCAAACCCCCCAATTTTGTTAGTGGTACCTTCCTAACCTTTATTGGATCAGCCATTTTATCACTCCCAAAAACATGATCCGCGATTTTATCGCTCAAAAAAATAATTTCTTAATATTAATTTTATAGCTTTAATCGGCATTTGCCTTCATATTGTACTTAATAAAAGTTGTTTAAAAAAATGTAAAGAGTCTTATGGTAAACTTTATTTTCAGTTTCCAGAGACCGGACTGATAGTAAAAAATTACCATCTCTTCTAGTTTAGTATTCAAAAATATTGTTTTTGACATAATCCTAAGACCCAAACCGTGCCTAGGGGTAATACCTAGAACTAAAGACCTATCTGACCTTGCCTTCAGGGACATAACCCCCTATATCTCTCCAAAAGGTCAGGCACTCTCATATCAGGCCTATACAAGTCATTGCCCACTACCATCATCACCAACATCGAGTGATGGGAGGCAACATCAATCCTCTCTACTTTGTCACTAATTCTGTCAACCCTGGTCCCTGGTAGACAAACCCTCCTCCTTTTGGTTGGATTCCAGTCAATGAACTCCTTATCCATACGACGCACTGAGGAGTCCCCAATTAAAATAGTTTCCCTCTCGTTCACATCCCTATCCAACTGGGTGAAAGGGTTCAAAACCTCGATAGGGGGGGGGATTCCTATCACCTATGTACGTGGCCTAGCTCCACCCTTAACTACTCTAAATCCCTCCCCATCTACTAATCTCAGACCAAACTTAACCACTTCCTCAACTTTGTCTAACCTTCCTGATAAGCTACCTATACTAGAAAGATAGGATACTGATAGGATGTTTGAAAAAGATCAGGATATTGTTGGTATTTTTTAATGATTATTTTAGCTCTGTTTTTACTGAAGAAAATTTAAATAACTTTGTCTGAATTTGCAGGATCTAAAGAATTAATCAATCTTATATTCAAGTGATTCATACATTGAAGTCAAATAAAGCTGCTGGACTTGATAATATATTTGCTAGATTCTCAGAGAAGGGGAAGAAAGCTTATATGAGGCACTAACTATTTTGTTTGCTAGGTCAGTTAATTATGCAGAAGTACCAGATGAATGGAAAAAAGCAAATGTAGTACCCATTTACAAAAAAAGGGTAGTAAGGAGGAGTTTGGAAATTATAGGCCTATTAGTTTAACATCATTGGTAGGACTTTTTGGTTAACCTTCGTAGTTATAGGACGTACCTAGAATTGCTTGCAAACAAAGAGTTTAAATTAGATTACTGAAACCAGTTAGTTTAAGCTTGGTTATACATTTTATACCCTGATTGTGTAACCACCAAACTTAATAATCCACTTTTCTTACATTAAGTGCGGAGTCTAAGTGTCACATCAAAGGGCCAGGCTTTGCCTGGCTAAGGCTTGACCAATTAGGCCTAGGCTCATATACTGAGATTCATACTTAAAACTACTATCGATAGTTAATTACGATTTAGACTTTATCACTTTTTAATTGTAACCTCCTAGTCTCTGAATAGGATAGGTCCATTGTGTTAGGGGTCCTCGGCTCAGCTCGGGCTTTTGCCTAGCCTGAGTACTGGGGATTCGCCTGGTTACGATATGGCTGCCAGTTCGGACCTCGAGAGGTTGCGAGGTAAGAGGTTGCATGAATCTGATTCAGAGGAGGATGTCTCTCTTGCTCCATCAGTTATTCGGGCTCATTCTCCTTCTTTGCGTTCGCCCCCACCAAAGGTTCGGAGTAGAGAGGTGGATGGGCCTTGTGAAGCTGGTGTGGTTGGAGGAGACGTTTCTCCCCAATCTGGTCTCCAGGGACTGGATAATGTTGGGCCTAGCCGGCCTCCTCCTCCTGCGCCTCTGGCCCCTGTAGATTCGGAGCTCTCAGACCCAGTGAGGGCATCCTTTTTATATAAAATTACTCCCAAGAAACAAGATATCTCTTTTGCGTCAAGACCTTTGGCCTTTAGCATAGCACTAAGGGATTCGCCTTTCCATGGGTTGGGTATGCAGGCACCAGTTTTCCAGAGACGCTCTGGCACGGTGCAAATAAAAACTACCTCTGCCCTTCCCTCCCAGTTTTTGGGAACTCCCTGGAAGTTGGGCCCATGGGAGGTGGATTGTTCTTTAGTTAACGATACTCATATTGTGCATGGTGTTATAGGACCTATAGATTTGGAGGAAGATCTACTAGCTATTAAGGATGAGTTAATTCATAATGATTATCCAGTTGCAACTGTCAGTAGACTGACAAAAAGAACAGGTTCAACATATATTCCAATTCAACAGATTAAAGTTTCTTTCAATGCACAAGTTCTTCCGGTAAAGATCTATATAGCATATATACCATATAGAGTTCGTCAGTTTATTCCACATCCAATTCAATGTTTTAGTGCCAGGTATTTGGTCATATGGCTAAGTCCTGTAGGTCAAAAACAGTGAGATGTGTTTATTGTTCTGGAAGTCATGTTGTCTCCTCTTGTCCAAAGACTACTAAAATTTGTGCCAATTGTTCAGGTCCCCATACAGCTAGCTTCAGTGGCTGTTCCTATTTTAGAACAGCGCAGGAAATAGAGAGGCTCAAACTTACATCTAATCTCTCTTATAGTGAAGCTAGATCTGTTCTCCGAAATCAGGACCCTACTGTAGTTTCAGAAAGAACATTTAAAAGTAATGACTTTCCTGTTCTACCAAAACCTATTATGTCAAGAGAGGAGACTCAAGGCTTGGATGTGGTGGATCCCTCTCCCCCCCTTCAGAATTCTTGGAGTGGAGTTGTGAGGGGAAGACCTGGCTCGACTAAGGCAATGTCCCAGGGGCCTTCTGGGGTGGGGGTGGATGGTAGGGCTGTGGTCCCTGAACCCTCTACCCCTTTTGGACCTATGGCTCTGTCATCAGACATCATTAAAGTTCTATGTTTAAGTTTATTCAGCTTCACCCTTCAGAGTGGTGGTAGTCTCTCCAAGAAGACTTTGAGTACATTATCCAATTTTGTTTCTTTATTTAATGACGCTTTTCACACTGACCTCAAAACTGACCAGCTGACGAAATTCCTTGATAAACTGAAACCTAAGCCTATGCCCAAACAGAAACGTCATGTCCAAATTCGCAAACCCACTTAACATTTCATATTCAAAGGTTTCTAACCTCTTGTTGGCTCAGTGGAATGCCCGCAGTCTCCAATCTAACTTGTCAGAATTTAAACTTTTTATTTACACCAAAAAACCCCATTTAGTGGCAGTTTGTGAGACCTGGTTAACCTAAGGCTCCAGCCTACTTTTATTAATTATACTCAGATCAGAGCAGATAGGGTTGGCCGAGGGGGTGGGGGTTTGCTATTTCTGATTCGTTCAGATTTGTGCTTTCAACCATTACCTCTCCATCCCTTTCCAGCAGGAGTTCTTGAGGTCCTTGCTTTATCTTTAAAAGTGAACAGTGGTACTTTAGATATACTCACAGTTTACAACCACACCTTTCATTAACCACTATAGAAATTGAACACTATGCTGGTCAACTCGGTCAACAAGCTTTTATTTGTGGTGATTTTAATGGTAGACACAGGGCTTGGGATACAGGTATGTCAGGTTCTCCAACACCAACGGCCTTAAATTTATTTAATTTTATTCTTCTTCGGATTTTGTGTTATTGACTCCAGTAGATCTCCCAACAAGATTTAACATTAATAATGGAAGTTATTCAACGTTGGATCTCTCATTATGTAGAGGTAGGTTTGCTCCTAACTGTGCAGTGGCCATTGGTGGAAGCCTGGGTAGTGACCACTTTCCTGTCCTCACTGCTCTGCAAATTTCACCAGTATCCACTCCTCATAAACGACGTCCGACTTGGAAACTACGTGACATAGATTGGAGAATTTGGTCTAGAGCACTTCCGGATGCCCCTGCTATAGAAGGACTTTAGATGAGAAAATACAACACTTTACAGCCTTATTAGTGGAAACAAGTACCTCTACACTGAAGAAGACAACAGGAAATTTTGTTCCAAAATACCACAAATGCTGGTGGACAGAGGATTGCAGTGTGGCAGTGGCCACCCGCCGTCGGGCTCGGCGTTTTTATTCTCATCACCCAACTCAATATAATAAGATCCTCTTAAATAAGGCAACTGCTATAGCTCGTCGTACTATTCGTCAGGCAAAGCGAATTTCATGGAGTCGGTTTTGTTCAAACCTCAGTTTTACTACACCTTCCACTGAGGTTTGGACTCAAATTAGGAAAATCATTAAGGGTACAGATTCACACTTCACTTACCCTATTGTTGTAAATGGTTCCATAGTAAGTGATGTACGTGACAAAGCAGAAGTTTTGGGGGCCTTCTTCCATTCATTTTTTGGGACTGTAGCAGTTATTGAAGATGAGGAATTTTGCAGGGACATGCAGTCTTCCTTATTTCTTGATTACAATGAAGATTATAACTGGACTTCACATTGCAGGAATTACAATCTCCTTAAGGCAATGTGAACATACAAGAGGTGGTGCAATGGGACTGGATAATATACATAAATATTTTCTTAGTCATCTTCCATTGGAGTACTTGCCATTTCTATTATCAGCATTCAATGATAGCCTGAGCACAGGGGTCTATCCTCAAACCACAGAAAAACCCTTCAAGTCCATCTTCATATCGTCCCATATGCTTATTATCCTGCTTGGGTAAAGTACTAGAGAGGATGGTCCATCAGCGATTGCTATGGATTTTTGAAACGTGTCACGTTTTTCGAGATTCGCAGTGTGGTTTCCGTAAGAAGAGAAGCACAGTGGATCAACTTCTGAGGTTGGAAACTTCATACGCCAAGCTCTCCGACGGAAAAAATATGTTCTTGTTATATTTTTTGACCTCAGTCGAGCTTTTGATACCATCTCCCATACTGGCCTACTTTATAAGTTAGGCATTTGGGGATTCATGGTCGTTTACTAAGATGGTTGCACAACTTCTTGTCTAACCGCACATTTCGGTGCTAATTAATGATGTCTACTCAACACCTTTCCCCTTTAAAAAGGGTGTACCCCAGGGTTCAGTTCTTAGTCCATTGTTATTCACAGCATATCTCTCCGATATGCCAAGTATTGATCCAGTTCAATCATCAGAGTTTGCTGATGATACAGCTTTCTATGTGGCAGCTACACCCCTTTAGAAGCCCAACAGATGTTGCAAAAAGCAACAGATAAGTTCTCATCTTGGTGCAGAACCTGGGGTCTTTCCCTGAATCAAGAAAAATCTAAAATTATGTTCTTTACACATCAAAAGGTTTCAATGAATCCTATTATCCAAATTAGTAACACCCCAGTAGCTATGGTCACATCCTACCAGTTTTTGGGAGTGGTCCTTGACAGCCCCAGACTGACTTGGTCTTGTCATATTAACTACCTGGTAACATCTTGTATGAAACGTCTAAACTCATTAAAATCTGTATGCTGATGTTGTTTATGATTCAGCCTCTTTCACCTTGAAGAAGAAACTGGAAACATTGCATAATTCTGGCATGCGCATTATTTTGGGTGCCCACCCATCAACTCCTATTATTGCCCGGCAGGGTGAGACTGGTCTCCATGCCCTTCAGTATGATAGAGATCTCTCTACACTGAGGAAGTACTTCAATATTCTGGCTTCCCCCTTTTCCCACCCCTTACGTCAGTCATTTGAGGTGGATTATCCTTTGATCCTTGCAGTGGACTGGACTGTGGCAAATAAGCCACCTTTCTTTTTTAGAGCAACTGGACTTCTTAATAAGTATCAATTACATTTTACATTTTTTACAGTTCAGTATTCCCCTCTTTCCCACCTTGGAGATTGCATTTGGTACCTACCTGTTTGTCTCTTCCATTTGTATATGAACCTCCCGTCCCCAAAGAAGTGATTGTGCAGTGTTTCACAGCATACTTGGAAGAGAAGTATCCAGATTACTTGTATATTTATACTGATGGATCTAAGATAGATGTGCCTGGACCATCTTGTTCATTAGCTGTATGAAAAACTATATAGAGCTATGGGTTGATTGCCCGTTACCCTCATCCGTTGGAAATGTCCAGCAGATTTCAGTGGAGAGTGAACGACAAAAGCCCTATATATTTTCGTTAGAGAGTTATGAATATGTAGGTCTTTAAAGGACCTCTTTATGTTTAATTGTTTATGGTAATTTTAGCGTCGGGATTTTAGACGCCCAATATTAAAATGAAAATGAAATTGCCTCACCTTAATTTTGATGGATCTTAGTTTGCTTCGATGCAGGGCATTACGATCTTTTTCGGTGTAGGGCCGCCACGATGGAGTTACGCAATGAGTTAACGTCTTGTAATAAATATGGGCTGTCACAATATAGACACTGCTGGGGATAGGCCTATCCTATTTTATGTATTAATTTTATTATAAGGAATTCACTCAGAACTTGAGGGAAAACTTAAACACGTCTTCCCTGTTTAAAGCGTTCGCTGTAACATAAACAGCCCTGAGAGCTGTTCCTTTAATATATCTTCATATTTTCGTATAAATTGCTGATTTTGCAAAGGTTGTTGACTCTTTCTCCCTTGTATTTTGCATGGGTTAGCAAATGGAAAATTTGGTTCACGTGATATAAATGAAGGTTTCTCGTGGTTGTACAGACCCGACGCCTACATACGGTTTCTATGTATGTATGGCAATCATTTCATTCCCATTAGGCTATGTCGCAAATCCCGAGCCAATTTTGTATAGATATTTAATTCAATTAATTAATAATTTATATTTAATTATGAAATAAAGGTACCACATATGATACCATGTTGTGGTTTTTCCATATACTGGGGTGGGCCGGAGAAAAATTTGTATGTTATAGATCAAATTTTTTGATAAACTGTGTTTTAAACCATGTGAAATGGATTGAAAAGAATGAAATAGGAATTTAGGAAGAGAAAGGTTACTCAAGACCTATTTAAATATAAAAGTTCAAGAGGTTAGCTTCTCAAGTTTAGTTAAAGTTATTTCAATCAGTTCGACTCCCCTTAGGTATAGGAAATTTATGGAATTAAAGTAACGGTATTAACTTTGCTCATTATTTATCTGTGTAAATTTTATGTCACCAATTTTTATATGCTGGTTTACTAATGTTGTTTTGGAGTTTCGTCATGTTTTGTTTTGTTAATGATTTATGTTTTAATTAAAGTGACTTCTACGTTGGTGAGTTAATTGAAATGTACTGTACTTCCATGTTATGTTGTTTGGTTGAAAGAGTTTGTACTGTATTCAAACCTCCTACTACTTCAGGCTAGTCAATACCCGTAGTTTTAGTGGAGTAAATGTTACTCCTCCACAGGTAGATCTGGAGGGCTTGGGGCTTTGAATCCTGTACTGTTTTTATGTTGTTTGGTCTCTGGCCATGGGAGGCCATAAAACCCTTGTAATAGTTTGGGTTGTGGCCAAGGGGAGGCCACAAAACCCTTGTAATAGTTTGGGTTGTGGCCAAGGGGAGGCCACAAAACCCTTGTAATAGTTTGGGTTGTGGCCAAGGGGAGGCCACAAAACCCTTGTAATAGTTTGGGTTGTGGCCAAGGTAGGCCACAAAACCCTTGTAATAGTTTGGGTTGTGGCCAAGGTAGGCCACAAAACCCTTGTAATAGTTTGGGCTGTGGCCAAGGGGAGGCCACAAAACCCTTGTAATCGTTTGGGTTGTGGCCAAGGGGAGGCCACAAAACCCTTGTAATAGTTTGGGTTGTGGCCAAGGGGAGGCCACAAAACCCTTGTAATAGTTTGGGTTGTGGCCAAGGTAGGCCACAAAACCCTTGTAAAGTTTGGGCTGTGGCCAAGGGAGGCCACAAAACCCTTGTAATAGTTTGGGCTGTGGCCAAGGGGAGGCCACAAAACCCTTGTAATAGTTTGGGTTGTGGCCAAGGGAGGCCACAAAACCCTTGTAATAGTTTGGGTTGTGGCCAAGGTAGGCCACAAAACCCTTGCAATAGTTTGGGTTGTGGCCAAGGTAGGCCACAAAACCCTTGTAATAGTTTGGGCTGTGGCCAAGGGGAGGCCACAAAACCCTTGTAATAGTTTGGGTTGTGGCCATGGTAGACCACAAAACCCTTGTAATAGTTTGGGCTGTGGCCAAGGGGAGGCCACAAAACCCTTGTAATAGTTTGGTCTGTGGCCATGGGAGGCCACAAGACCCTTGTAATAGTTTGGGCTGTGGCCAAGGGGAGGCCACAGGACCCTTGTAATAGTTTGGTCTGTGGCCAAGGGAGGCCACAAGACCCTTGTTATAGTTTGGGTTGTGGCCAAGGTAGGCCACAAGACCCTTGTAATAGTTTGGTCTGTGGCCAAGGGAGGCCACAAGACCCTTGTAATAGTTTGGGCTGTGGCCAAGGGAAGGCCACAAAACCCATCTTAGTTTGCCTATAATTAATTTACGTTTTATTTGTTATTCCATTTTTGTTTTTCCTCACTTTTTAATATAAAAGGTGTAGCATTTTATAAAGTCCTTGTGAAAAATGCTCTGTATGAATTGGTCCACAATTAACCCACCCCTTATATCTCCAGTCTAACTATAGAGTAGATCAAGTCTAGCCTAGAGGGGTCAGCCTAGAGATTCCGGAAATGGTCCAGAGCGGGCAGATAAATTGAGGTCCACAGTAGGATTCCTCACCAAATTAGGTTAGGGCAATCTACCTTCACCTTTGTTAAGCTATGAGTTGATGCTGGGTCTTAGGCCACAATGTAGGCCTAAGTTGTCTGACCCAGCTTAATTTAATGAATCTATGTAAACCTGGGTTAAAAACACAATTAGTCACTTACTGCTAGTTATTAGAGAGTCTCTTTTCTCCTTGTATAATTGTCGAGAGCGCACTTGCTGGTGGGGATCTTTCTTCGGTGTCTGTTCTCGTCCCTTCTCTCCTTTGTTCTCCTCTTCGCGGGGCTTTTTCCACCAGCGTTGTCTTGTTTTTTTCCCCGGTTGGTTGATCGGTAATGTATATCTATTACCGAGCACGCTCTTCTCACACAGTATATAAATACTAGTGTGGAGAATAACTCTGGTGAGCAACCAATTGGTTTCATCCACCCAGTTATTGACATAAAAGGAATTTAATAATTGTTAGATTAACTACCTACCTACTCAGTGAACCATTTTCGTTACCTCCCAACTACCCACTCATCAGTTTTCCATATACTGGGGGCCCCGGGAGATAAAAATTTTGGTGTCATTGTCACCAATTTTTGTCTGAGTGTAGACTAGTTAACTATTTGACTGTAAATGCCTGTTAATCTGATTAACAGTGCCTATCCTCACCTTCTCATGGAGAAGGTGTAGCATTTAATTAGAAGAGAAAATATACATCCATAGGATGAAACTGTCTATGGTCTTTACCATAAGAAAAGAAAAAGTGAAAGTTAGAAGATAAAATTACAATTCCCCAGCATCTATTTTTTGTTGTAAAAATAGTCGCGCCTTTAATGCTGTTTGTCGCTGAGGTCTTGTGTCTGTCAATGTTGTAGTTGGATGCGTTACCACTCCTACTGTCAAAGGAATAGTTACTGGAAGTTCAGTGTCTCCAGTTGTTACTGTCAGTGGAGAAGGTTCTCCAAAGTCCATTGTTTTGGGTCCAGACTCTAAAGGGTACAAAAAGAATGTCTCTTGTTGTGTCACCCGTTGAAGTCCTTAATTTGACCACTCTTGTTACCCCGTCTGCCCCTGGTCTGAGTTCTGAAACTCTAGCCAGAGGCCAGTATTGTCTTGGAGTACTGTCATGTATGAGAACAAGGTCCCCTACCTTAATTGTGTCAGACCAATCCTTCTTAGTCATTTGTTTATGTCTCTCCCTTAGACCCATCAAGTACTCAGTTTTCCACTGTTTAATGAAATGAGCTTTAACTCTAGTTAAATGTTGTAACTTAGTCTGGAGCTCATCATGTCGTTGAGTCCAGTTTGGGTCTTCTGAAGAGTCTATATTGTAGTCCGGCAGGAGACTAACTTGTTCTCCCCGAATCAAATGATTTGGAGTTAATGGTTCCGGGTCATTAATGTTGTCACTCACATAAGTGAGTGGTCTATTGTTGATGATGTTCTCAATCTCAGCCAGGAGAGTGAGCAACTCAAATAAGTGTATCTGTTTTTTGCCAATTGCTTTCTTCAAGCAATTCTTTACTGTTTGTATATTCCTCTCCCAGATAGAACCATACCAAGGAGAGGCAACGGAATATACTTCCACTTTATGTTTGAATTTTGTATATATAATTGTGTGAGTTCATGCTTAACAAGTCGTGGATGACTTGTTCACCAGCTTGAAATATGTAGCATTGTCAGTCCAAACTGTCTTGGTACTGAATGTCGTGCACAGAATCTCTTAAAGACAGCAACAAAAGATTCTGCTGTAAGGTCCTCCACAACATCCAGATAAACAGCTCGTGAGGCAGCACATGTAAACAGTACAATGTACATTTTTTGTTCAGTGTCACCCACCCCTACAGTCAATGCTCCTGTATAGTCAATGCCTACAGTCTCAAAGGGTCTGTTGAGAGTAACTCTCTCCTCTGGCAAAGCAGGAGGATTTGGTTTCCTATAGGGCCTAGCATGAATACGCCTACATGTGACACACTCACTCAGGACTGTTTTAACAGTGATCCTTCCCTTGGGTATCCAATAAGTTTTTCTTAATGTAGTTAGTGTCTGTGGTACCCCCATATGATATACATCATTGTGTGTTTTTCTGATGATTAATGTTGTCAAATAGCTAAATCTAGGTAAAAGGATTGGATGTTTGCTTTTGTATGACAGTTTTGATTTGTCTAATCTCCTTACACCTTAGAAGGCCTTCCTCATCTCTGAACAAGTTTAGATCCACAACTACTGATGGTACAGGTTCTTTTGTTTGTTTCCCATTAGTCAAGAATTCTAACTCTTTATTGTACTTTTTGTTGTGCATGGCCTATCCAGTATTTGGTTGCAACTTCTGTATAATTATGATTGTTTTTATTTAGCTGTTTGTTAATTGTAGTTAAACAGTTGTGAGCAAACCTCAAACAGTAGGCTGTGACCCTGACAAGTTTTGAAATCAGAAAATTCATAATTAGTGATTGGTTCAACCTTTTCATTTGAAAAGATTAAATTTAATGTCAAGTTAACTTGTTCCACAGGCCATTGGTCTGTATTACAGAGCCACTTAGGTCCCATAAACCAAGTTTTGTTTGACTTCAACAACTTGTAGGATAAACCTCTGGTCAGAAAGTCTGCTGGATTTTGTTTAGTTGGAACATAGTGAAAGTTTACTTGTAGGCTTTCATTAGCTTCAGCTATTTCTTTTAGCCTATTTCTTACAAAGATATTCTTACTATTAATGCTATCATTCCGTATCCAGGCAAGACAAATCTGACTGTCAAGCCAGATGTGGATATCAGTTATGTTCACATCATGGTAAGCATCCTTAAGCAATGAAATGGTTTTAATGGCTAATGCAGCAGCCAATAGTTCCAATTGAGGTATGGTTCGGGTAGGTTTGAGAGGTGCAACTTTCCCTTTTGCATAAATTAGATGACTTTCTGTAGGACTTACAAGATACGCACAGCACCCATAAGCTTGTGTGCTTGCATCAGCAAACACATGAAGTCTCTGGGGCTTATCCCTAAACCCACAGCACCTTTGAATTTTAATGTTCTGCACTTTTGTTAAATCAGCAGCTAACTTCTTCCAAGATTTTTGATTTTCATTTGTTATTGGATCATCCCACCCAACATTTGTCCTCCAAATTTCTTGGAGGAGAATCTTTGATTTTATTGTTGAAGGCAGGAATAGACCCATAGGATCAAAAATTTTGGAAGCCTCTGATAATATTTGTCTTTTAGTATTTGCTTCCTCATCAAGTTTAAAACCTTTAGTACAGATTGAATCATGACTGTTAGAAGTTGCATCCAAATACCAGTTCATACCTAAAGTTTTAACTCTGTCTGATGGCTCAGTAAGACCATTATTATCCTTTAAAATCTTTTTGTTTAAATCCTCATCATTTGAAATCCACTCTCTAAGTTCAAAGTTACCTTGTTGCATAATGTTTTGAGAGTGTTCATAGACTTCAGATAATTCAGATTTTGTTGTTGTTGAGCCTATTAGATTGTCTACGTAAAAATGTTCCTTAAGGAAGTTCAATGTTAAAGAGTTATTAAACTGGTTAAATGATGTCAATTGTCAATGCTAATAGGCTAGGTGAGCAATTGGCTCCAAACAACACAACATTAAATCTATAGGTTATGAACCCTTTATTCAAATCAAATGGATCCTTGAACCATAAGAACCTAAGTTGGTTCTTATCATATTCATTTTTAAGATTTATTCTCAAAAATGCCTTTGAAATGTCACTTTGTACGGCATATTTATCTAACCTGAACCTCAGTAAGATCTTCACAAGGTCAGAAATGAGATTAGGACCCTCAATCAGGCAATCATTCAAACTGTGTTTATCACTGTCTTTGAGGCTACAGTTATATACTACTCTGAGTTTTGTTGTTGGGGCATCTTGTCGATAAACCCCCCTGTGGGTTAAATAATGACAACCATCTTTTTTAAAAGGGTTATTTGTTACTTCTTCAATGAAGCCTTTCTGTAGCTGTTCTTTGAAGACATCATTATATGTTTTTATATTATTATCTTGTTTGAGTTTTTCATTACTTTATTTGTTTTTTTAAATGTCCTTTAGCTACTTTGAGATTATCTCTTAAAGTTGGACAATTTATTTTCCAAGGTAACTCAATAAAATAACTATTGTCTTTGCACTGAATGGTGTCTTCAAATCTTTCTACCATTAACTGATCTTCTGAAGTTTGATTTGTGTCATGTATACCCACAGATTCTAGCAACCATAAAGTTTGAATTGCCTCATCCAAAGTTTCATTTGATAATGATGAATTAATGTTCTCAGTTGAGATAATATTATTCAAAGTGTTGCTATTCTTACAGGTGTTATGTAGGACTGAGTTGAGGCACATAGTATTTGTTGGTCATGAACTATTTTGGTTTAGGTCTAGGTTGTATTTGGATAGGTCACCCAAAGGGGCTATCCCTGATGGAGTCTGAATAGCTATACCATTACCTATCTTACTATGCCCTTATGAATAAGATTAATATAATCTGCCCCTATTAACATTTCAATGTTAGCTACTGTGTTGTTGTGATATGTCTATCAGCTATTTTGTAGTGTTTTCCCAAATGATTTATGGTTTGTTCTAGTTTGGGTATAACCAGTTTGTTTTGTCCTACTTTAGAAATAATAACTGCTTCAATTTTCTCTAATTTATTTTCTAAATGTAGTTCCAGGTCAATTGTCTTATAGCTATTTTTGTCCGAGTTATCCTTAACAAAGGATGCAATATTGAGTTTTGTTCATTCGGGTTTGGTGTCAAACCCAATTTATTAACTATTTTGCGAAACAAATGTTTGTTGAGAACAACAGTCTATAAGACATCTCACTGGAGTGGTGCTACCCTCACTATTCACTAAGTCCAAAGTAATAGTTGGTAAAAGAATCTCAGTGTTTCTTGTTACGTTGTTTGAACAAACAGAATGTCCCATGAAAGTGGCATTTTCTTGATTACCTTTGTTTGGTGGAGGTATCTTTTGAGTTTGAGTACTATTGTTTGGACACTTTGGTGAATCACACATTGATGAGACATGTCGTAAACTTTTACAAAACTTACACTTGAATCTTAACCTAGATTTACAGTCTTTCTTATAATGTCCCTGGCCAGTACACTTTTTACATAGGTTCAACTGTTCACATCTTTTAGCTCTTTGGTTAAAGTCTGAATATTTGTCACACCCAGTACTACTGTGTTCATTACTTGCACAAAATTTGCAATGTAGTGTGTAAGTTGAGGCAGCAGTTACATTAAAGTTCTGTAATGTAGGTGTTCGTGTATTACAGTTGGTCACATTTGATTCTACAGTATCAAGTTTTGTCTGTTTGGCTGTAGCTAGTTGGTCTCTGGGAACAGTCTTTGGTTTATCCATAGTCTGGGTCTTATTTTGTGTTGGAAATCTCTCAATTTGTAATTAGTTAGGATATTGGGAAGTGTTTTCTTATATCTTCAAGATTAGGATAATTTTCTCCCGTCTTTAGAATTAAAATATCTTTAACCCTCAAAGGAAGGCACCTAAGAACTATGCCTTGTATAATCCAAGATGAAGCTTTAATATCTATCTCATTGCTAACCAGTTGTCCTATAATAGCTTCTAATTTTGTATAAAAATTTCCATATCACTATGGTTATCTTTTATGGGTGCAAAATCAAAAATTTGTTGAGATAATTCATATACAATCTCATCTTTATTAATGTAATTACGTTTTAAGAGATCAATAGCTACTTCATATGAATTCCCTACGGCTGGTAAATAGGCTATCAGGTTATAGGCTGGGCCTTTAAGGAAACTAGTTAAGTAGCTAAACTTTTCAACAGTTGAAATATAAGGTTTATTACCTATTAAACTCTCAAATTTGTCAATGAAAGATGGGAATTGTACCGTGTCCCCTTCAAATGTTGGTACTAGCAAAATGGGTAACTGAGCCCTCAATTCTTGTGACTCAGGATTTAGCATGCCACTTAAATTTTGTTGAAGGTTAGCTCTACTTTGATTAAAATCAGAATTAGGTTTATTTGGTGTTAAGTCAGTCAAACGAGACCGTAGTCTCCTTATTTGCTGTTCAATTGAGATTACCTGATCATCATTATCAGCGTAAAGGTCTATCAATTGTTCTTCAGCCATTTCGGATTCAACTAACTCTGAAATACTCTCATTAATGGCTATTATTTCCTTCTTTTTAGTTTCCAATTTAAGAATTACACACTCTAAATCTTCCTTACCTGGTTGTGTAATATTGTTAAAAGTGTTCACAGCCTTTGTAACAGCTCCCAACTTTGCCCCCCTTTTCTTTTTTAACTTTTTCAATTCCGCACTGTCCATGTTTAAGTCAAAATTGTTTAACTGGGGATCGTAATGAAATAGAGGACAAGAAGAAATTACCAGAGAGAGAGCACAGACAAAACAGTCAAGTTTAAATTTGGTTTAATCCCCCCCAAGTACTTATGTGTCACTCAGGTCTAAGCTTATAAGAGAATGAGACTCCTTAAATGTAAATGTTTCCTAGTTAGGCCCTAGGTTGTAGACCTAATTAGGCTTGATTAGGTTAGGCTTAGGCTTAGGCTTAGGCTAGACCATTTAGCCTAATTCTGCAATTTTTGTTAAGTAAGGTTAAGGTTTGTAAATTCCCCACACACGGACCACCAATGCGAAAAATGCTCTGTATGAATTGGTCCACAATTAACCCACCCCTTATATCTCCAGTCTAACTATAGAGTAGATCAAGTCTAGCCTAGAGGGGTCAGCCTAGAGATTCCGGAAATGGTCCAGAGCGGGCAGATAAATTGAGGTCCACAGTAGGATTCCTCACCAAATTAGGTTAGGGCAATCTACCTTCACCTTTGTTAAGCTATGAGTTGATGCTGGGTCTTAGGCCACAATGTAGGCCTAAGTTGTCTGACCCAGCTTAATTTAATGAATCTATGAAACCTGGGTTAAAAACACAATTAGTCACTTACTGCTAGTTATTAGAGAGTCTCTTTTCTCCTTGTATAATTGTCGAGAGCGCACTTGCTGGTGGGGATCTTTCTTCGGTGTCTGTTCTCGTCCCTTCTCTCCTTTGTTCTCCTCTTCGCGGGGCTTTTTCCACCAGCGTTGTCTTGGTTTTTTCCCCGGTTGGTTGATCGGTAATGTATATCTATTACCGAGCACGCTCTTCTCACACAGTATATAAATACTAGTGTGGAGAATAACTCTGGTGAGCAACCAATTGGTTTCATCCACCCAGTTATTTACATAAAAGGAATTTAATAATTGTTAGATTAACTACCTACCTACTCAGTGAACCATTTTCGTTACCTCCCAACTACCCACTCATCAGTTTTCCATAGTCCTCAGACTCCTCACTCTTTCCAAAATGAAAGGGTGTTGCAATTTAATTTATTTTCCATAGGAAATATTACAATGTTTTGTATATATTTATATACTGTATGTATAATTTTAATTTTGTGATGTTACAGTTCTGCACTTAATTTTTGTAATGTTACAGTTCTGCACTTAATTTTTGTGATGTTACAGTTCTGCACTTAATTTTTGTGATGTTACAGTTCTGCACTTAATTTTTGTGATGTTACAGTTCTGCACTTAATTTTTTGTGATGTTACAGTTCTGCTCTTAATTTTTCTGATGTTACAGTTCTGCACTTAATTTTTGTGATATTACAGTTCTGTACTTAATTTTTGTGATGTTACAGTTCTGCACTTAATTTTTGTGATGTTACAGTTCTGCACTTAATTTTTGTGATGTTACAGTTCTGCACTTAATTTTTGTGATGTTACAGTTCTGCACTTAATTTGTGATGTTACAGTTCTGCACTTAATTTTTGTGATGTTACAGTTCTGCTCTTAATTTTTGTGATGTTATAGTTCTGCACTTAATTTTTTGTGGTTACAGTTCTGCACTTAATTTGTGTGATGTTACAGTTCTGCACTTAATTTTTGTGATGTTACAGTTCTGCACTTAATTTTTGTGATGTTACGGTTCTGCTCTTAATTTTTGTGATGTTACAGTTCTGCACTTAATTTTTGTGATGTTACAGTTCTGCACTTAATTTTTGTGATGTTACAGTTCTGCACTTAATTTTTGTGATGTTACAGTTCTGCACTTATTTTTTGTGATGTTACAGTTCTGCACTTAATTTTTGTGATGTTACAGTTCTGCACTTAATTTTTGTGATGTTACAGTTCTGCACTTAATTTTTGTGATGTTACAGTTCTGCACTTAATTTTTGTGATGTTACAGTTCTGCACTTAATTTTTGTGATGTTACAGTTCTGCACTTAATTTTTTGTGATGTTACAGTTCTGCACTTAATTTTTTGTTATGTTACAGTTCTGCACTTAATTTTTGTGATGTTACAGTTCTGCACTTAATTTTTGTGATGTTACAGTTCTGCACTTAATTTGTGTGATGTTACAGTTCTGCACTTAATTTTTGTGATGTTACAGTTCTGCACTTAATTTTTTTGTGATGTTACAGTTCTGCTCTTAATTTTTGTGATGTTACAGTTCTGCACTTAATTTTTGTGATGTTACAGTTCTGCACTTAATTTTTGTGGTTACAGTTCTGCACTTAATTTTTGTGATGTTACAGTTCTGCACTTAATTTTTGTGATGTTACAGTTCTGCACTTAATTTTTGTGATGTTACAGTTCTGCACTTAATTTTGTGTGATGTTACAGTTCTGCACTTAATTTTTTGTGATGTTACAGTTCTGCACTTAATTTTTGTAATGTTACAGTTCTGCACTTAATTTTTGTAATGTTACAGTTCTGCACTTAATTTTTGTAATGTTACAGTTCTGCACTTAATTTTTGATGTTACAGTTCTGCACTTAATTTTTGTGTGATGTTACAGTTCTGCACTTAATTTTTGTGTGATGTTACAGTTCTGCACTTAATTTTTGTGTGATGTTACAGTTCTGCACTTAATTTTTGTGATGTTACAGTTCTGCACTTAATTTTTGTGGTTACAGTTCTGCACTTAATTTTGTGATGTTACAGTTCTGCACTTAATTTTTGTAATGTTACAGTTCTGCACTTAATTTTTGTGATGTTACAGTTCTGCACTTAACTTTTGTGTGATGTTACAGTTCTGCACTTAATTTTTTTGTGATGTTACAGTTCTGCACTTAATTTTTGTAATGTTACAGTTCTGCACTTAATTTTTGTAATGTTACAGTTCTGCACTTAATTTTTGTAATGTTACAGTTCTGCACTTAATTTTTGTAATGTTACAGTTCTGCACTTAATTTTTGTGTGATGTTACAGTTCTGCACTTAATTTTTGTGTGATGTTACAGTTCTGCACTTAATTTTTGTGTGATGTTACAGTTCTGCACTTAATTTTTGTGATGTTACAGTTCTGCACTTAATTTTTGTGATGTTACAGTTCTGCACTTAAATTTTGTGATGTTACAGTTCTGCACTTAATTTTTGTAATGTTACAGTTCTGCACTTAATTTTTGTAATGTTAATGAGTCTTATGAGTAAGTTAAATTGCTGAAATAAATTTTATAACCTACACGACAGGTTGAATTATAAATTTAGTGTTTTTAGTTAGAATAGGCCTTGAGTGTAAAGAGTAGGGTCTACTTTGTGAGGTAGGCTTCGTAATTTATTATTATTTATATGTAATGAAAAAGCCAAACATGGAATAAATTCTGTTCAGATGTCAAAATGTTTGATAAGGCGTAATTTTATTATTTTTTTGTTTGTTTTAATTCTGTTTTGTTATTTTATTCAAGGTTAAGGTTTTCACAGCAAATAACCCTTTTCCACACACGGGCCACCATATGTGAAAAACTATATAGAGCTATGGGTTGATTGCCTGTTACCCTCATCCGTTGGAAATGTCCAGCAGATTTCAGTGGAGAGTGAACAACAAAAGCCCTATATATTTTCGTTAGAGAGTTATGAATATGTAGGTCTTTAAAGGACCTCTTTATATTTAATTGTTTATGGTAATTTTAGCGTCGGGATTTTAGACGCCCAATATTAAAATGAAAATGAAATTGCCCCACCTTAATTTTGATGGATCTTAGTTTGCTTCGATGCAGGGCATTACGATCTTTTTCGGTGTAGGGCCGCCACGATGGAGTTACGCAATGAGTTAACGTCTTGTAATAAATATGGGCTGTCACAATATAGACACTGCTGGGGATAGGCCTATCCTATTTTATGTATTAATTTTATTATAAGGAATTCACTCAGAATTCAATTAATTAATAATTTATATTTAATTATGAAATAAAGGTACCACATATGATACCATGTTGTGGTTTTTCCATAGCTGTTTTCATTTCAAATCATAAAAGGTGTTTTTCCTGGAAACTATCCCCCGATCATAGTATACAGGCAGCAGAGTTATTTGCCATCCAACAGGCATTGTGTTTTTTAGTATCCAGAAGTAATGCTTGTAATGTCCTAATAATTACAGACTCCCAGACCTCTCTTCACCTGATCAACTCACCCACACTCACTACATATCTGGCTTTAACAACTTCTATCTATTCTTTACTGAAGACCCTCTCTGTTTCAGGTATTCTGGTTTCCTTCCAGTGGGTTCCGAACCATGTTGGAATTATAGGTAATGAGATGGTTGATACGCTGGCCAGGGCTGCTCATTCCCTCCCTGCTATAACTTCGCTATATTTCCACCCAGGCGAGGGTTTTGCAGTAGCTAAAGTGGCAGTGCAAAATGATTACAAAACCCAATGGGAGAGATTACGGCACTCAACTCTCTATGGAATGTTTAAGCCTTCCTGGGGCACAAGAAATTGGCCTGTACCATCTTCCCACTATAAAGCTTCTATAATATTTAGATTCCGTTCTGGCCATGTAGGCCTTCAGGCTTACTTACACCGGATTGGACTAGCCTTCTCCCCATTATGTGTTAGTTGTAATTTACCAGAGACACTGTCCCATTTTTTTTTTTTGTCCATGTTATACTAGGCAAAGGAAAAAATTAAGATTCTTTTGCAATATGGTGTCAGGAACTTTACTTTATCAGTCCTATTAGGGGGGATAGTTTTTCTCCCCCATTGATACACTTCACTATGGACCAAGTATTCAAGTTTGTAGTGGCATCTGGGCGGTTGAAAGAGTTTTAAATCTTGCATTGTATACCCATTTTCATTCCCACAGGTTTATTAATCGGTTACCTCCTAGTTACTCCATCTGGCTTTACTCTTGACTTAGTACTTGGATCCATTTTTCAGTTCATGTTTCATAGAACTAACAGGCCTCATGTTCATCCCTTTCTGAGTGTTCTGGAATTGGCCCCAGAACTGAAGAGGGTAATGGTGTGCTTTCTCTATTGCTGTCTCATCCCAATAATAATAGACCCAGCACTTGCTGTAGGAACAGTGGAAGTTCTCCTGGAACAAGGTGTTTTGGTCTTAGAGGATGTAAATAGCCTTATTGGCTGAGCTTCTCCATATAAAACTTCAATCAATCATTGGTAGGAAAGATACTAGAAAGAATTACATATAAAGAATAATATTAAAGATCATTTGGAGAATTTTAATCTTATTTCAAGTTCACAACATAGATTTAGATGAGGAAGGTCTTGTTTGTTTAATCTCAGACTTTTTAGAGTTTATAACTGATTAGGTAGATAATGGAAATGATGTAGATGTTATTTGGATTTTAGTAAAGCATTTGACAAGGTTCCACATTGGTAGGGTTGCCAGACATCCCGCATTTGATCAAAAAATCCTGTCCCACTTTGTATTCAAAATGTCCTGCAAAAAATATTTTTTAAGCAATTTTTTTTCGGATGAATTGATTTAGAATTTTCTAGAATTATGTAGGATCCTGTAGAATTCTGTAGAGTAATGTTGAGTGTTGGAGAATAGCCTAGAAATTACATAACACTTATAAAATGTTGTTTGGCCACAAGTTGGCAGTTTTTGGCTGTAGTTATATTTTAAGCTTTGAATTAGTGTGAATCCTGCGATTGCTTGATCATACAACTTGAGATTGTGTAATTCAAATAAAATCTGTATGTCTACTTTTTATAAGAAATTGTTCAGGTGTAAATTGCTGCATTTGCGTGAAAGAGGAACATATACATACACACTTGATTTTATTTATAAGATTTAGAATTTTTTTTTTAATTAATTATTTACAATCATGTTTTTTGACTTATAATAATAATAATATTTACAGTTTTTCCCCTAGCAAAATTATTCACGATGTTTAATTGTTAGGCATTATTTTAATAAAATTTTTCTAATTTTGTTTGTTGTAACTAGTGAAGAAATCGTTTCAATTTGAAAAAAATTTGATCTTAAAAAACCTAAAAATTTTTTTTGGCCCACATGGGCATTTGAAAAATCTGGCAACCCTACACATAGGAGACTTCAACATAAATTAAGAGCACATGAGATATTGAGGTGAGTTATAAATTGGGTAGAAAACTGGTTAGAAGACAGAGAACATAGAGTAATTCTAAATGATCATGAATATGGGTGGCAGAAAGTGAAAAGTGGGGTACCACAGGGATAAGTTTTGGGTCCATTACTCTTTATTTTATACCTAAATGATTTAGAAAAAGGAGTAGGTTGTAAAATTTCTAGGTTATTATTCGTTTTTTGACCCAGTCACACCCAGCTATAACAGCAATATATATTGAATAACCAATCAAAACTGAATAAGAAAATATATATATTATTGGTAATTTTTTACTATCACTCCGGTCTCTTCAATTCCCATAATTTATAGATCAATGGATTCGTTATTACACCAGGAATGCGATTTGGATAGTCTCAAGTGAGGGAACTGGCCCAAAACTAAGTTAGGACACGAAGTTTGTTTTGGGGTATAAGTGTGAAAAAATACCCTAAAATGTGGGTAATTCCTTCAGTAGAGACTATCTAGGGCGCATTCGCGATGTAAAAACGAATCCATTGATATATAAATTATGGAAATTGTAGAAACAGCCAACATGAGTGACCTAAAAGGTATATATATATATACACACACATTTATATATATGTAGTAAAACGAACATTGCATATATTCACTGGGATCTTTTCCGTTTGACTGCCGCCATTGAAACATAATTAAACTCCAGCCTTCTTTAGTTAGCTTTATAAGGCTAACTAACAAAAATATCACGACCTAACCTAACCAATCATCAAGGTCGTACAGTTGACCTAACGATTGGTTAGGTTAGGTCGTGATATTTTCGTTAGTTAGCCTTATAAGGCTAAGTAAAGAAGGCTGGGGGCAGTCAAATGGAAAAGATCCATTCACTCTATATATTATATATACCGTAAAACTAAACACTACTAACCTAACCTAACCTAACCTACCTAACCTTGCGTGTTCCCCTTCTCCATTTCTTATCACGCACCGACCTATGGCAACGAAATGCTTTTCTGTTTTTATCGAACACACACTTATTACCACAAACAATATCTTCCTTGTTTTTCTTAGGGCAAATAAATTCTTTTAGCAATACACCGTGTTCTACATAAAAATTAAATGCAGCCTCTTCATCATCAAAAAATTTGCATGAAGTTAAACACACTGAATAATTACAACCATCACAAACCGACGCCATCGTGACACTAAAATCTTATGAGTTCAGGTCAAACCACCCAATTTTGTTAGCGGTACCTTCCTAACCTTTGTGGGATCAGCCATTTTATCACTCCCAAAAACATGATCCGCGATTTTATCGCTCAAAAAAAAATTTATTAACATTAATTTTATAGTTTTAATCGGCATTTGCCTTCATATTGTACTTAATAAAAGTTGTTTAAAAAAATGTAGAGAGTCTTATGGTAAACTTTATTTTCAGTTTCCAGAGACCGGACTGATAGTAAAAAATTACCATATTATCTTGTGCAAATTTGTATAAAATGTACTTTTTTATAAAAAAAATATTTTCTACTTTCTAATATGTATGTATATAAATTTCGGTTAATTTGTTTATTTTGGCTACCTTTTTTGGAGATTTTCATTCAACTATAGGCTACTTTGTTTATTTTTGGCTACTTTTTCTTGATTTTGCCTACTTCTTTCTGTTACTCCTTAGTTTGGTGATTTTTGTTCTAGAAGTCAATCTTGTGAACTTGATTTTGAAGACCTAATCTGCCTTGTTGGCCTTGATGAAGATAGGGCTACATGCATAAGCAAATTAATCATAGTGAAAATTTTGTGGATCTCCAAGACCACACCATCCACATGCAAAACATTGAACGCTTGTGGAAGCTTGTGGAAGGATGTGAAATCATGGGCTTTACATGCTGGGAACAGATGCCCTCATTACTGGAAATATTTTGCACGATACTTGTTCCTGGCAGAACATCCTGATGATTCTACAGTTCTGCATCACTTCCTTACTGCAATTGCAGAACTATATCCTCCAAAATAAGGTGACTGGTTAGGTTAGGTGGTTAGGTTAAGTTAAGTTAAGTTAAGTTATGGTAGGTTAGGTTAGGTTGTGTTTAGCACGAATGCAAACTTTTCTGGTCAATTTTGAGGTGTTTTGCACGAATCTGCCATCCGTTTCCTGTGCAAATGCGTAGTTTTCGAGATGATGATATCTCGAAAACTACGCATTTGCACAGGAAACGGATGGCAGATTCATGCAGAACACCTCAAAATTGACCAGAAAAGTTTGCTCTCATTATAAAAAGAGACTGGGTCAAAAAATGAATAATTACCAATTTCTAAATTAAATGATGATACAAAAGTAGTTGCTCCAGTCACAAATATAGAAAATTTTTATAAACTGCAAAAGGATCTTGATAGGTTAGTTGCTTAGGCTAGTAAATGGCAGATGGAATGCAATGTTTAAAAATGCAAAGTCATCCATTTTGGTAGAAATAATGAAAAATTTAGTTATGAGATGCAAGGGAACTGGGTGGAGGATGTTAGACAGGAAAGAGATTTTAGCATTATAGTTTGTAGTGATCTAGCATTCTCTAAGCAGTGCCTAGACCTAGAGGCTAGAAAATAATGGAAATAAAATGTTAGGTATTATTAAGAGGAATGTTAGTTACAAGTGTAAGGAAGTCATCTGTAAATTATATAATTCTTATGTTAGGCCTCGATTAGAATACTGCATTCAAGCTTGGTCCCCTCACCTTAGACATGATATTGATATGCTTGAAGGTGTGCAATGTAGGGCAACCAAGCTTATCCCTAACCCAAGAAGATTGGAATATAGGGATAGGTTAAAGGAAAGAGGTATGTTTAGTTTTGAGAGATGATGTTTGAGGGGAGATATGATTTCAGATGTTCAAAATGTTTTCAGGCTTGGATACTTTAGATGTACGTAACTTTTTCATACTGGAAATGGATAGGATAACGATAACTCTTGGGCATAGTAAGAAAATTAGAAAACAGACTGTTAGACTTAATCTATGAAAATACTTTTTCAGTCAGAGTAGTAGATTTTTGGAATGACTTGCCATATGATGTGGTAAACAGTAGCTTGTTAGTTAATTTCAAGAAAAATTTAGACACTTTCATGAGTGAAAAAGATAGTTTGTAGATTGTATATAGTGTATATTCTTGCTTCAGTTATGTAGGTTACTTTGGTGGTTGTAAGTAGTTAAGTATATTAATTAGTTGACTTGAGTTTTACATTTTGCAATAATTTTATTATTATTAAAATATAGCTCGTGACTTTGATTACCTTGATATGTGAGAGTGGCTTCATGCTTTCCAAATGAAATGTAATGTAATGCTTCCAGATTTGAGATCTATAAAATATAAAATATATCAGGGATCAGTCCACTAACCAATTTAGGGTGGCATGAAAAAATCAAAAGTGCCAGGATCAAAATTGAGGGGGTCTAGATAGTTGTCTTTTGTCCAAGATTAAACTTTAAAAACAATTTTGGGTAGTTGTGTACAAAACTGTGACTGCTACCAGCCAATTTATACAATTTGTATGTGTGTGTGACCAAAATTTGAACCCAGTGACCTATCTTGGGTTCTGGACATGATAGAAAGACAATTTAAAAACTGTTTATGATGTATTTTTTTTACCTTTGAAGCAGATTAAAACGTTTGCAGAGGGCTGCAGGCTCAATATTGCATAAAAAAAAATCCATATTTCATCATTTTTCCTCAAAAAATGCAATTTTTTGGCCCTTTTTCTCAAAATATTTTGTTTTTTATTTGAAATTATATTTTATATTTTTCTTTTCAGGTTGAATTTATAGAATTGATAAGTATGATACATGTATTTTGATAACCTTATTGCCAAAAAATACTGCATAGTAGGATGTTAACATGCAGTAACAGTTAAAATTCTTGATGGAGGTCACAGATTTTCAAGTACAGACTCATTCCCCAATGGAAAGCTTCCACTTGGTAAAGATGTCATCCAACATGTAATGGCAGAAGAGAACTGGACAACCAGACAAGCAGCTGATACAGTTACATTAAGTCTGATTGAACACTGGATTTGGTGAAATGTCTATCCAATTTCATGCCTCACTGTCACCAGCAAGATTCAGGATATAGTCAAAGAATTTTTGAGGTAAGACTCAAATTTTCAGTACCTTATAAAAAGATTTAAAATATGTCATACTTTTGTAAATTTTGTAGTTACATTTATTTGTTTGTGACAGTAATTTTATTAACATAATCATGTGATTCAGCAATTTGCAAATCATAAGAATGTCCAGTAATAAATTCTGTTTTGACTAGAACTTAATTTAGGGTTTATAATTGAAATTTGCATTCACAACATTAAAGTTTTGGTAATTTTGTAGGTTTGATAGATATCCTAAAAAGAAACGTGGTGACAAGTTCCGAAGTGATCTTTCTTCCTTCATTGAATAAACTTCCAAGTTGTTTGACATCTTCTGTGAAGACTCAAATTGGAGAAGAGATTGGGAACATTTGTATCAACTCAAAATGACAGAAGAAGACTATGCTTTCTTTGAGGACCAGAAAACAGCTAGAATAGGATGATGTGTTGGTTTCAAGGAATGCCTTACATTGGCAGAAATCAGATACAAAAGGAGAGGAGTACAGCAGGAACAAGCAAAAGAAAAGAATCGGTGAGTTTGATCTATATAAATTAAAAACTTTTGATTAATGGCCACTGAAAATCTGGGTTTCTTGAAATGATTGTCCTACAAATTATAAAGTTTTATTTTTGTGTCTTTGGTAAACTATCTTGTATCATAATCATTTTATTTTATTATCCCCAGGGAAGAGCTCAGAAGTTTTTCAAGTTGTTCCATCAACCTCAGCAGCAACACATGACAGTGATCTCGACAGTCTCTCAAGTCAGGGCAGCCTGGAATCACATGATGAAACAGCTGGTGTCAGTGAACAACAGGAATCCAGGACAGAACAAAATAGGAAGAGTCTACCAAACCTCACTCAGCAGTGTGACATGTAGGCTATACTGTATAGTTTCAAATATGAGTATGCTTTGAACGCTCTTGTTGCTCTTTTGACAATACCTTTGAAAAAATTATTTATAATCCATGTAACATGACTAATAGTTAGTCCAAATCTTGGCCACTGCTGTCCAATGAACATCTCGTTAGAATATTAACTTGATATGAAATAAATGTCTTTTACCAGGTATCAAGTATGTGACAGAGCCAGAGCAGCAGTTGTATCAGCAGTTTTAGAGGATTATGGAATTATCACTACTACTGATAAGATGAACATAATTGACAGGTAACAGTCCAATTATCTTGCACATTAGTATCTGATTCAAATCAAGTATTTCACAAAAAGGCATATGTTTCAAGCAAGTGTTGAAATTTAAATATTGTTAGTCAAAACCTATGGAGCTTGCTTAAATAACTATCTTTAAAATTGAGTAACTTTGCACGATGAACTTTGCAGGAACAAACTGAGAAGAGAATGTGAAAAATATTGTAATGCTATAAGAAAAGAGGAGGATTAAATTGTTTGAATTGGTGGATGCTATTTATGTGGATGGTCACAAAGATGCAACAATGGTGACAGTTGAAGTGAATGGCAAATATTACAGAAGAACTGAGCTAGAAGAGCACTATGTAATTGTAGGAGAACCTGGTAAGATTTAAAATTTTGATCTTTAGTTTACATTTTGTAACAGATATTACTCAAAATATTTATTAAGATGAATTTTGGATATAGAAATTGGAAAATAGATATAAACCCTGAAATATCTAAAAAATTGTTTCTAATTTCTGAATACTATTTCAGGTGATTTCTACCTCTCAGAGTGGCTCCAAGTAATGGCAAGGGGTCAACTATTGCAACAGAGATATACAAGGCCCTCAAAGACACTGAATTACAAACCAAACTTGCCATGATAGGATCTGATGAGACTAATACATGAGTAATACAATGACCAGTTCAAATGGTGAAGCTATCAGATGCCTGGAAGAACTGCTTGGTAGACCTTTGCAGTGGAGCATTTGCCTACTACACTGTAATAGCTCCCCCTTCATCACATCTTTGTTACTCTGGATAGATCAACAAAGAGCCCAGACTCATTTTCAGGAAAGAGAGGGGTTGAACTTGGTGGAGGTGTATCTCAGTGGGATGTGATTTTATTCAAGCCAATTAGGAATTCAAAATTTCCAGTTATTTCTAATGAAGTACTGGAGGACCTCAGCACTGATCAGTATTATGCTTACAGAATCTGTATGGCTGTTATGCTTGGCTGTGTTGATCCTGATCTTGAGCTCCTTGAAGTTGGGACCAATCTGTCGTTCAAGGTGGTTGACTCTGGCATGTAGAATCACTCAGATTTTATACATCTCAAAGGAAGCCTTCCAAAGTTCTGGTCACACTTGCAGAGTTTTGTATTTTGGTCTTTTTTCCAAATTGGTTCCAGATCAAGTAGTATCGATGCACAGATGGTGCTAAGAACTTTTAAGATATGCTCCAAAGGATCCTGAAATTTCCTCACAAGGAAGCCAGGGAGATAGCCCTAAAAACTCTCTACTGAAATGCTTACTACTCACCTTGAGAACATATTAATTGCCATGCTTACTGATTCAGACCCACAAATCCGCAACATCGCAGTTAACAAGATACTTGGTTAGAGGGAATGAATTAGTTGAAACAGTGATAGACAATGACTTTGAAGGTGGTGACCTGATAATTGATTTGAATGAGGATATTGAAGTCCTAGAGTTACAGCTGACTTGAGTGTTGTGAGAGATAGTAGCACTTGTCAGGAGATTCATGGTGCCTAAAATCAATAATGAAGCTTAAACGATACTTAAATTCACCTGACATTCATGAGCCCCTTTCATAGCATCTCTAACCAATGAAGAACTTGTAAACATAAGAAAGGAAGCACTGTAACTCGACCAGCCTTGTCATAATCAGGCTGTAGAGAGGCACATTAAACTTGTAACAGAGGCTTCCTCAACTGTGGTAGGATTTAAATGTCATGATGGCCATTGGCATACTGAGGGGGGGGGGGCAGGGGGGGGCAATTGCCACTGGGCGCTAAATGTAGGGGGTGCCAAATTGTGATGTTAATGAAAAAAAATTATATAAGTACAAAAGAAATATAGAAATATCACAAAGGCCATTACAATTTTATCCCCCTGAATATTGTCATATTTTGTTTCTGATGTTACTCACTGGCAGGCACGTGCACAGGGGGGTGGGGGCAGGGCTTGAGCTGAGGTGGTACGGAATGGTATGCCGTACTGGTTGTTAAATTTCTTGTTCAAATTGTACTGGTTGTTAAACTGCTCAAGCAGAATGTACCGAAGCCACTTATGAAATTGAATTTATTATTATTTTATTTTATTGAAACTTACAAATTTTTTATGCTTTACATTTCCAAAAGGAAAATAAGGATTTACAAAGTTAAATTATGTTGTGGAATTGATTGGTAATTTTCAATGGCAAATTTGGCAGCACAAATAAACTTTATTTAATTGTTTATTTATTAATTTACCATTATTTGTGGCAGTCAAACATAATGATAAGGCCCTTTTTTGTGCTCTTACAAGTTGCTTAAGCAAACTTAATTTTGCGTTTGCATTTGTTATTTTTGTTTACAATTCATGAGTTGCTAAAAAAAAAATACGTCTTTACTCTACTCATAGACTGCTGTAAATATTTATATTTCACTGTATATATTGTAATTCAAAATTACATCTCAAGCCCTGGGGGTGGGTGGGCTGGAAGGGGCTATATGGGTCTAATATAGGAACTCTGACTTGACGTTGATGTGTCACAGTGCAGGCGCCAGGCAGCAGTCCGAGTCAGTCATTCACAAACACTCTGGTAGTCTGGTTGTGTTGTTGTCCGTGTGGCTGTGCCATTGTAAGCATTATTTTTGTCCTTTATTTGCTTTATAACTTTTAACACTGTTATTATTGGTTACACATTATTTATGCTTAGGCTAGAGTATAGTGTTTCCCAAACTGGGAGGCATGATATAGATACAGATTTTAATTATTATTATTATTGATTTTTTATTAATTTTTTTTATGGATTTTGCTTGTAGGTATGGCGAGTTATGCAATACCCAGTCATGCCTCCTTGAGAAAGCTTATGATTTTCTTATTTAATTATCTTGTAATTAGGTGCTTCACTGCGCTGTGTGATATGACTGTGTGATTCGTAACTATGGTGCGGTGTTTGACTGGTGTGATTGATGTGGTTTATGACTGTGATGTGTGAATGAGTGTTGTGGCATGACTGTGATGTGTGTGATGCATGACTGTGTGGTGTGGTGTGTATGGCTATGGTGTGGTGTGTGACTGTGATGTTTGGCTGGGTGGATGGTGTGTTGTGTGACTGGTGTAGTGTGTGATTGTGGTGTTTATGGTGGTTATTATTATTATTATTATTATAAATACTGCTAGTTGTAGTTGTATTGTCAATGTTTGATTGCTTTATATTGATCAATGTTCTCTTTCTTGTAGGCTATTGGTTAGTGCAATGTGCGACATTGGAATGAGTGGATCAAGTGGTAAGAAGAAATTGAGTCGGGTGCAGGGCAGAAAATGAAGAGTAGCACAGGCCAAGGAAGCAAAGAAGTTAAGTAAGTGTATGCGTTCCTACTTTACAGTCAAAGAAGGGAGAAAAGAAAAGGATGATAAATCTAGTGAAGAACAACAGTTTTCAGGTGAGCAACATACACTAGAAATGCAAGAAGCCAAGTCTGATCCTGAGATGGAACAACATGTATCTCACCATGAAGTGAGTAAAGATCGATCTGATGTTCTAAGTGAACCTCCAAGCTTACCTAAAGGCACAGAGGTACTTGAAACATGTGATGTGGGGTTTCTTAGATTTGATGACCAAATGCTGCCTGTTGTGCCACAAAATCTACGAACAGAGATGGTTTCTCTTGGATCTGAACCATTCCAACACAAAGATGAGCCTTTTGAAGCTAAGGATAAGCTGGATGGATGAGCAATGACCAAATCATGGTTCAAACGCAAACTCCCTAATGGCCAAGAAGTAAATAGATCTTGGCTTCTCTACTCTCCATCAATATCAGTATACTGCTTTTGTTGCTTGTTGTATTCTTCTGCCTCAAGAAACACTCGGTCTTCATTTGAACTGGTTCAAGGATTCAACAGCAGCTGGAAGAAGACAGAAAAGGTTTCTGCTCATGAAAACAGTGTGAATCACAGACTGGCCTTCAGAACCTGGAAAGAGACCGAAAGACAAATAAAAGAGAAGGTGACTATCTACACCAGTCTTGAAGAACAAAACAAGGAAAAAGAGAACTGGAGGCAGGTTTTGAAACATATTTTAGATTGCATCAAGTTTTTGGTCTGCCAAAATTTGGCACTCTGTGGTCAAGTAGAAAAGCTGGAACTCATGACAGACATGAACATTGGTAATTTCTTATCATTGCTTAACCTTGTGTCACATTATGATCCTAACCTGAAGTAGCATCTAGAATATGCTCAGCAGAATCCAAAGCATGTGTCATATCTGTCACCCCGGATACACAATGAGTTCATTCAACTTCTTGCTCTTTCTCTTTGAAACAAACTTCTCCAAGACATTCGCAAGAACAAGTACTATGGAATGTTATTTGACTCTACGCCTGACCTAGGTCATAGAGAGCAAATGTCACAGGTTTTTCAGTATGTGGACATCGATTTTGACAAGAAGACTGTTGAAGTGAAGGAGGTCTTCCTTGGCTTTATTCATACTAACTGAAAAACTGCATCACACATCAAGAGTTGTATCGTTCAAAGACTGGAGACAGATGGAATCAACCTCCAAGATTGTCGATCTCGATGCTATGATAATGCAGCTGTCATGTCAGGCCATCTCTCTGGGGTTCAACAAAGAATATCTGCCCGAAGTCCAAAAGCAACTTTTGTGAACTGTGACAACCACAGCCTGAATTTGTGTGGCGTACACGCTGCCAGTCAAGAGCCCATTGTCATGATATTCTTTGGAACAGTTGAGAGTATCTATGCTTTCTTTTCTCGTTCTATGCTTCGTTGGCAGCGCATGAAAGAAGTGATACCTATTGCAGTGAAGCGGGAAAGTGATACTCGCTGGAGTGGTAGAGCTGATGTTGTGAAAGCAATTCATCATGGGATTGAGCCTCTGTTGGAACTGTTCGAGAAGTTTGGGGGAAGATGAAAGTAGCACACCTGAAACAAGAGGAGAGGCAGTTCAACTACAACATGCTATTATGTTCTTCAATTTCTTGACTCCGTTGCATTTCTTGAATCTGGTTTTGAGCAAGATCAACTGAGTACAAAAGTGACTGCAAGACCCAACAATGAACTTTCAGGATGCATACTTGGACATCAAAGCCCTGCAAGAAAACCTCACTGAAGAGCATGAAGCAATCAGCAAGGAGGCTGTTGAAAAAGAAGAAGAACTTTGCAAAGAATGGGATGTTCCAATTGAAACTATGTGAAGAAGAAGATGGAAAATTATGCATGGAGAATTGGCCAGAGATGCAGGGTTGTCAGCGAAACAGGAAGTTTCCTGAGTCATGAACACTGTGCTTGATTGGTTGAACATGGAAATGTGTGACAGATTCAGATGGTTGAAGGAGTTGGATAACAAATTTGGATTTCTCCTTGATGTGCAGAAGCTCGGAGGCTTGAACAGTGCTACTCTGAAAGAGAAATGTGACAATGCTGCCACATTTTACAATGGGGATATCAATGGCAGTGACTTGTATGTTGAAGTTGAGGATTGCAAAATGCTCTTGTCAGCTCATCAAAATGTCAAAGTGACCAGCCCTAAGCAGCTGTTGACATTCATCATCACCTATGGAGAAGATGTCTCTCTAAATCTACGAGTGGCTCTTCAAATATTGTTGACAATTTCAGTCTCCATTGCCAGCTGAGAGAGATCATTCAGTAAGCTGAAACTGATTTTAACTTACCTTCGTGCATCAATGGGACATGATCGGCTTAGTGTTTTAGCTCAGTTAAGAATTGAGAGAAAAACATTGGAACTTCTAAATTTTGATGATGTGATTAACAAGTTTGCTACTTTGAGAGCCAGAAAGATTAGTTTGTAAATACATAAATGGTAAATAAACCATGTACTGTTCATTGAAAATATTTTTTTTATTTTTCAAGTTGGCAATGGGGGGGGGGGGGGGCGCCTGGGTGTCACAAGTTAAGTTTGCCCCTGGGTGCGAATAGTGCTCAGTATGCCACTGATGATGGCATTATTTGACAAAAGATAAAATCAAGAAAACTGCTGAAAGTGCTTAATACAAAAAATATAATATTCTGAAGCTGTTTAGATGATTATTTTTATTACTTTGTTTAATGAGTAATACTTTAGAGTAATCTTAAGTAGATTTGTAATATTTTCAGTAGAAAATTGTACATATTTACCACATTGTCTAAAAAATTTGAAAAAAATAGGCTGAAAATTGCAACTTTTGGCCAAAAATAATATAAATATAGATTTTTTGATGCATTATTGAGCCTGCAGCCCTCTGCAAATGTTTTAATCTGCTTAAGAGGTAAAAAAGTACATCATAAACAATTTTTAAATTGTCTTTCTATTGTGTCCAGAACCCAAGATAGGTCACTGGGTTAAAATTTTGGTTACACACACACACACACACACACACATATATATATATATATGCATGCTTTGTATAAATTGGCCAGTAGGAGTCAGTTTTGTATGCTACCACCCAAAATTGGTTGTAAAGTTTAATCCTGGACAAAAGACAACTATTTTTTCACTCCACCCTACTAACCATGGCTTCTATTATATTACTGACTGACTCACCAAGCCTTGTGATAAATCTAAATACAAAATTGTGTATGACACTGGCAGAGTTAGCCACCTTATTGACTACTAACTGCATACTGGCACTAGAAGGAGCACCATTTATAAATCTGAGTTTTTAATAAACTCATAAAAATATTATATGCAACATACAGTTTTCTCATATTTTACATCCTGTTGTTCCACCAATGACCTGGGGCTATGTCATGGCCAATGTTGTAACACCACTTCCTGGAGATCAGTGAAGTTAAGTGACATTGGGTCTGGGTAGTAGTTCAGTGGGAGACCATCCTCCGCACCCAGATTATGTAATAACCTGTGGTTTGGATCCCAAGTAAAGCTGTAGGTCCAGTGGCGTACTAAGGGGGGTGCGATGGGGGTGGTCCACCCTGGGTGACAGCCAGGAGGGGGGTGCCATCGGGAGAGTTGAAATACCAGTACAAGTTTTCAAACCAAATGAAAAATTTGCCAAAGTAAGAAAAAAAAATTTGTTTGAATGTCTTGATTGCTTTCATCAAGAATTGGAGATTCATTCTAAGGCAATGGATCAAATTCTGTCAATCTTCGCTGTTATTCAGCCAAACACTTTGGTTGTTGCAACAGAAGAAGAACTTCGGAAGTATATTCCAAATTTGACTCAGATTGCCAATGAATTCTCTGATGAAGATATCAGTGTGGAAATTGGATGACTTCGGAGGCATTTGGAAGCTGCCAAAATCAGCATTGAAGAGGCAAAGAAATGGACAGCATTGCAGTTTCTGGAGTTTATTGTGAAATGGGATTTTTGTGAATCTTTGCCAAACTTGTCACTGTGTTTGAGATTCTTTTTGACTGTCTGTGTGTCTATTGTCTCATGTGAAAGAAGTTTTTCCAAATTGAAATTGCTAAAAAAATTTTCACTCGACCATGAGTCAGACAAGATTGACAAATCTGGCTTTACTTTCAATTGAACATGAATATGCAAAGAAGGTGAATTTTGATGAAGTCATTGATCAATTTGCAGAAATTAAGGCTCGAAAGCAGAGAGTGTGAATCCTCTCTATTTACCTTTGAAGAATAGGCTGAGCGTTGAGACTGGATTTCCTGTGTTTTTTGTATAAAATAAAATGCAGTATTACCTGTTCACTGAATTTTTAGTGTCCTGTATTTTCCTTATTTCCAATTTGCTTATGACAGTACTGTACTGTTTAAAAATCTACTTGCAATCATAATATATTTTTCTGTGTGTTTAAATTTTGAAATTATTTATGGGGGGTGCCAAAGGAAGGATCCACCCCGGGTGCCAAATACTTTAGGTATGCCCCTGTGTAGGTCCCCTCTGTCAGATGACCTCAGATCTTGCGAAAGAGGTTAAACAACCCCAATAAATTAATTAACCAATGAGATATATACATTGGAGTATAAAAAATTTTGAACAAGATCAACTGAACATCTAATATACTGTACACATGAAATTTTCTAATCAAAGTATTTCCCTGAGCATGTAAATGTAATTGTCTACACTGTCCTAGAATATCCCAGTCATCTGAAAGACTATCAGTTAGTATATGGCCAAAATACTTTGTCTGGGTCACTTCTGACAGCACCATACCATTCAATTGAAATTAAGGAAATTTTATATACTTGTAGGCCTTGGTCCTCATAATCATAATATGACTTTTAGCAGGATTATATTTTGTTGTTATCCTTCTCATACCTTTCACAAACTTTCAAAAGTGTGGTAAGCCCTTTTACAGATGGAGAAATAAGAACTAGATCATCTACATACACCAGATGATTAACAATCACTGTACCAAGATAGTAGCCTATTTTTCAAGTGTTCAGTACAACAGATAGATTATCCATATAAACATTGATTACCGTATTTCCCGGTGTATAACGCACACTTTTCCCCCCCAAAATACTCCAAAAATCACCCTGAGTTAAAATTAACTCGTTAAAATTGTACATGTGAAGTGAGGTCGGAGGTATATTTTTTCCTAAATTTTTATTTTCCTAAATTTTCTCTTCAAAATTAGGGTGCGCGTTATACGCCGGGAAATACGGTAAGTAGGGGTATTAATATCCCTCCTTGCCTGATACCATTGGTCACAGAGAATGGCTCTGAATTAACCCCACCCCATCTTACATTCCAGGCCCATAGCCAGTGGGGGGGGCGGTTGGATGACCCCTCCTTGATAGGAAAGGTCCACTTTTATAACTAGTTTATAACTTATGTGATATTATAATGTATAACATCATTTCATAAATAAACACTTGCATTTTGCATTTTTTTTTAAACTTCACAAACTACTTTAAAATACTCTAAACTTAACTATTCTAAATCCCCTCTGAATTGAATAGGTTGTTGCACCAAAAGGTCTGCCTGTCTACAGTTTTGTCCCACCCCCCACTTGAGAAGTCTTGGCTACATAGCTGCAATCATTGTTTGGTGATTAATTGATTATACAGTCTTGTGAAAATTAATTGAAACACAGGGTGACAAAGACATCATTTGATATTTGAACCATTTATTGGACATAAAAGCAACATATTTAAGATTTAGTACTTGCTATGTCCTCCTTTAGCTTTAAGAACACATTTTACACATTGGGGCATGGAATTGACAAGGGTTACACAAATATTTATAACTTCTTCATCATGATACCATATTTTAATTATTGCATTGATGAGCTTTTGTTTTGTTGTGCAGTCATGTTTTTGCAGGCGTTGCTTAACTATAGCCCACAGGTTTTCTATTGGATTTAAATCTGGTGAGTTCCCTGGCCATTTGAGTTCTTGAATATTCTCATCTTGCAATGCTTTCATTGATTTCTTTGATGCATGACAAGAAAAAGCTTTGATAAGGTCAGGAGCCACTTTTGTATGAATTATGTCCATGTATTTTTCAGAATTCATCATTTCTGTAATTGGCAAAAGTCTTATAGTTCTGGAAAAACAAAAAGAACCCTAAAACAACCTTTTCAGGATGTTTGACATGTTCAATGTGGCCCTGGCCAGGGCCGGCTCAAGGTACCGGCAACTCGGGCAGTTGCCCGGGGCGCCACGTGCTAAGGGGCGCCACGTCATGTGTTTGGGATCTTCCAAATACAAAGGGAAAAAAATAAATAAAAATAAAATAAATAAATAAATAAAAGAGTCAAATGTGAAAATTTCCTGATGTGGAGTCAAATTTTCAAGGATTATGACATTATATTAGCCAATAGCATTAGTACCAGACTACCAGTAAAGCTAAGGTCAGCTTGGCCCGACATGGGATGACATGTCACATGGGTTGATGTGGCCGCGTAGGTGAGTGTTGAGCACAAATTACATACGCCTGGCAGCACTGCCATCCTTTAATATCTCATCAGTATTGCCACTTTGTGGAATTTTTACATTTTTTGTGGATTTACCTCAGACAAAAGTGGCAACACTGTCTCTCATATTTTCATACATGGTTCCATTTTGAGAATGTTTAGTTGTATTTTGAGTGAATATCGTTAATTGTAATAAACTCTCTATTCCTACATTTGTAGTTTTTCCTCATTGTGAACAAATTTTAAAATTATACTTGTAAGGGCGCCGAAGTTCAGCTTGCCCGGGTGCCAGCAATCCTAGGGCCGGCCCTGGCCCTGGCAAATTGGTTCATTGAGTGATCTTATATACTGGGATCTCTGTCCCTGGACTTCAAAATGCGATTCATTGGTGAGCATGACTGTTTTCCATTGCTCCTTTGTCCAGTGCCAGTATTGTTTAGCCCAAGAAACATTTCTTTTTCATTGCATTCATAAGAAGTTGTTTATGGAGAGGCTTTCTTGTGGGGCATCCAGCATCCAAAAGATGATGTCTCACAGTACTGGAACAAACATTAATTCCAGCAGCTGACAATTCCTTTTGCAGTTCATCACAGTAAGTTTAGGGTTTTTTAGACTTTCTTGTAACAAAATTCTGTCATCCCTCTTTGTTTTACGTTTTCAGCCACATTTGTTCCTCTGTTGAGGAGAAAAAGATCCAGTTTCTCAGTAGGCTTTCACAATTTGGCTAACACTTGCCACACTAACCTCACATTGTTTTCCAATTTTTATAAGAGTTATTGGAGTGTATTCCGATAAAGTTACAATCCGAGAATGTTTTCTGGGTGTAATATCTATTGTTATGTTAAAAGTTAAAGAATTCACAATCTGACACAAATTGAAACATGTTCACCCCACCCTGTTGCTGTCTTAGGCGACACCGATTACAAAGAGTTGATTTGTAATTTAATATTTGCATAAAGAATATGTGCAAACAATTGTTGCACCACCCCTTCATAAAAAAGTCGCCTAAAAAAGAAAAAATATTGAGCTGTCTCAATTTAGAGAAATAGGGACTATGTTTCAATTAATTTTCACAAGACTGTACCAGAATATTAATATATGGAGCAAGTAACTAGGTATATTACAATTTAAAAGTTTCATTAATAATTTGTCATGATTATAATATGATCAAAATGCCTCAGAGGCATCCAGGAAACCCAAAAATACATTAGCATCTAGTATTTACAGACCATTTCCTTCAAGGCATACATGCACATATCAGTATTGTATTTCTTTTTGAAACTAAATTAGTTATCACTTGTATACAGGTAACATTCATGTTTATTAATGAGTAAATATTCAAACACCTTAGACATAATACTGGCCAAAACTATTGGCTTATAGTTATCTTTACTATTGGGTTGACCCTTTATCTTTTAGTAGTGGCACTAAAACACTGGATAACATTGTATCTGGCAAAACACAATGTATTAGTAAACCTGTAAAGCACAAAGCAAATGGAGGCACTAATCTGTCACTACTAAATTTCAGATGCTCAGCGGAAATACCATCACTACCACATGATTTGTTACAATGTAAATATTTTGTAGCCTGTTTACTCTCAAATACAATAACTCTTATATCTGGACTATATGTAGCATCAAAATTAATATTATTGGTCTTTTGTACAGAGTAGAATAATGTAATGTTCCTTCCATAATTTAACTATATTCTCAGTCCCAGTTACATTTTCAATATTAGCAGGGAGAGACATTGTACTATTTTGTTTTTAATTCTTCCCAAAAGTCTCTTGAATTCTTACTGACATGCTTTCTTGCCAGAGCATCCCTAATTAACTCATCCTAATGATTTTTTATATACCTTAATGCATACTTGAACCTGGCATTAGCCCTCTGTTTTTGTTGTAATACAGGGCCTTGCCTCGGTTTCACTTGTGTAAACCACATTAAAAAAGCATCTCTGGATACATTATGACATTCATCCACATAATCATTCCAGCCAGGTCTACATGTATAGTTTTTTCTCCTAAAGGTACGTATTTAAGTCTAAGCTAGTATTATTGAGAGAAGAAACAATTTGTTCATACATGTCTTTAAATTCCAAAATGTGTTTGAATTGTACAGTTTACATCTTGACAAGCTGGAGCATCATTATGGATACATATATTACTTAGCAATACATCAGACTTATTACAATACTGTTGTTTGCCCTCATCATCAACTCTGGACCAGTCTAACTTCACTTTACAGGTATCATTTACCTGTGAACAGCATTGGAATACAATTAATGTCAAACTCAATTAATAGGGGCATATGGTGAGAACTAGCATAGGAGTACAAAATTACCATATTCAAAACTGCTTGATTTGCATCAGGTGTACACATACAATGATCCAACCTTGAGGTGGTGTACCAACTATTACTAACATAAGTAAAGCTCTCACCAGGAAGACAACACATGGATGAAAGTTAGTGGTAGTAGTTAGTTAGTTAGTAATGTAAAATTTTGTAAGCAGTGCTTGGAGGATAGAAATAAAATAAAATGCTGGGTATTATTAAGAGAAATGTTATTATTAAAGGAAATGTTACTTTGGTAGCTCTGTAAATAGTTGTCTGTTAATTAGTTGACTTGAGATTGATATGTTGTATAATTTTATTATAAAATATAGCTCATGACTTGGATAACCTCAATAGGCCTGAATGGGTTCATGTTTTCCAAATGAAATGTAGTTTGGATTATCTGATATACTGTATGTATTAGAGGCTTAGATTAGTGATGCAGTATAGTAATGACAGTATAAGAGAGTATGAGATAAATGGTTGTACAGTGTATATTTATCAGAGAATGAAGAGGCAGGGGTGGTTTGGTTGTATACATTAAGAATGATTTAATTTTAGTTCAAATGATAATATTAATTAGATAACACAGTGGAATCAATTTTGGATTGATGTTTGTGCAAGAATATGAGAGAGTACATTTGTGGCTGCACCTAAAGCAAAAGCACCCCCTGTGTAGTTTCTTCATTTATGGTCAGATTTTTATGAAATTTGAATATAGAAGTTTTCAAATAGCGAGAAATAGGAAGAAGAATTTGAAAATTAAAAAAAAAAAATTGCACACAGTTGACTGATGACAGTTGACAGTTATTCTGATGTCCACCATCGAAGTCTTGGTTATGTCAACTGTATGCTCATTGAAAGCCCAGTTAGGTCAACTATATGCACATTGAAGCCTGGGTAGGTTAACTATATGCCCTTGACAATTGGTTAGGTTAAGTAGTGTTAAATATTTTCATTAAAACTAATGAAAATAACACAACTTAACCTGACCAGTTGTCAAGGGCATACAGTTGACCTAACTGGGCCTTCAATGGTGGACATCAGAATAATATTGAAGGGCTGGTTAGGTCAACTGTATGCCCATTTTTTTTTTTTTAAGAAAAAAGGTAAAAAAAAATTTACACGGGGGGGTGCTTTTGCTTTAGGTGCGCCCATTTGGGTTGGTGCATTTTACAGACCTCCAAATGAAATACACATAGTTGATGATAGTATGGTTGAAGAAATAAATAAAGATTGTACTGCTAAATAGGGTTGGCAGAAACCCCACTTTTTTGAAAAAGCCGAACCCACCCGGATTTTTTGGTGGTTTTCACAAAAAAAAATAGGCAAAACTGGGTTTTTCCAAAATTGTATCTCATAATAGTATAAAAGCAAATAATAATAAAATTATATACTCTATAAACGTTAATGATGATTGATTTTCACTTACTGTATTCAACAGAGAGTACTGCTACACTTTGCTTTTAGGTACACTTCTGTATGTTCAAAGAAAACACTTCTGTTGCTATAATATCACAGCCATACCTTATAATTTTCACAATAGCTTTGGTTTGGTCTATTTTTTTTCAAAGTTGATTGTCAGTATTTTTTACAATACTTATGTCTGTGAGGAAAGAGTTTTCTTATTTTGAATTTTTGCAGATGAATCACAGAAAGATTTGAATTAATTTTAGAGTATTATCTTGTATTATGTTTTAAGGTACATTTTAAAGCAGCCTACAATTACACCATAAATTAGAAACTCAATATATATATATATAAAAGGGTGTAGTTCTGGGATGTACAAATTATTATAAAGTAAAAGTAAAGTAGCTACCTTAACCTCTTTTGGACGACTGGGTCAAATTTGTACCGTTTCCAATACACGCACTTATAACTTAACCCTACAAACAATTCAGTCATTAAGAGGTTAAAGTACCTTAAAATATAAGATTAAAAAATATTTAATAAAAGAACAATTATTTTGTAAAAAATGAGTGATTGAATGGGCTTAAAATGAACTAAAACTTCTTATTTTTGTTGTGCTAATGAAGCTAGATATATGGCTTATTATTAAAATAAAATTATCTTTGGTAATGTATAATAGTTTTTTAAAACCAAGCAGAGTGCAAGAGATGAGAATCAATAATTCACTAAAGCCAGTTCATTTTCAGCAAACTGATAGGTTCAATTTTTAAGTTTTTAGCCATTAAAGCATTACACTGGGGAACAAATTTCAAATTTTTGTCTATTGAATTAGATTTGACAGTTACTTCTAGGTAATTTGGGTGCGCTGAGCACGAATTTTTACTCGGTTTGCTCTATCAGGTCCTGATTTTGCTCAACACCCCTCCTCTTTCGTCGTATTCATAAAAAAGTTTTTTTTCTCAATACTCGCTAAGTCTTTTTGCAGTTACACATTATGCAACTAGGTTTTTATCTAGGTATTTGTACCTATTGTTATGGTATTGTTGTATTATGTATATTTTTATATGTAACACCCTAAAATATTTTTAATTTTGTCATTTTTACCCATTTTAATATTAGTAAATTAAGCTAAAATATCATAGAATTCTAAAATTTTCTCGAGCGTTCCTGTTCTCTGTAGAGTATTCTAGAGGACAACTAAAATATATAAAAGCGACTCGTTTCCAGAGTTAATCAGTCAATTCATCAGTCAGTCAGTCAGTCAGTCAGTCAGTTGAGTTAGTTAATTAAGTTTGGGCATTAACATAATTTTGAATTGGCATATGATTTAGTGAGTAATTTTGTCATCGTGATTTAATATAGTTGATTTAATTAGATGTAATTTATATTGTACCTACTCATCCGTGTTTCTAGTTTAATTTCATAGATTGTAAGTACCTATTTCATAATAAGTACCTATTTAAACTAATTTTTGTGTTTTATTTCAGATTTTCTTAAATTTTATGAATTAAGGGCTTTAAATACCTTTACAAATTGGCAGAACAATCAAGCAATATGTCATCAAGCACTAGAAAGTTCAAATGCAAAAACAACCCTGATTCCTTCTGTTATATATGTGGAAATTTTACACTTCCACATCAACGAGCAAATATAACTGACTTCGTAAAAAGAGCTTACTTAGCTTATTTTGGCATAAACTGGGGGACCAAGATAAATCGTGGGCTCCACATAAAGCCTGCACTATATGCATTGAAAGACTGCGACATTGGACGAAGGGTTCGGATTCAAAAACCTTTTGGAGTTCCGATGGTAAGTTTATGATTTCATAAAACTACGTAATTTAATCACTAGTATACTGTAACTTACCTAAATGTAATTGTAACTTAGGTACATAAACAAAAATTTACAGAAAATGTTTATAAGAATCTCAAATATTGCATAAGGTTGAAACACATAGAAATGTTAAATGTTTGGGTGATAACTTTTGATAAAATTCATAAAAACAGTCTCTCGTCACTTTTGTTAACGCTTTACAATTTTTTTTCCATATCAGGTGTGGTGAGAGCCTACTAACCACGAGACGATTGCTACCTTTGCTTTGTCAAGACTTCGGGCTTCACTAAGAAAAATAAACATTGTATCGAGTACCCAAATTTCGACACCGCGATACGACCTGTGCTACATTCAAATGAGATCCCCATTCCAAAATTTAAGGGTCTGCCAACTCAAGAATTAGTTGAAGATGTTCCTGAAAATATTGTTATGCACTTTGAGGAGTCAGACACCGATTTTGACCCCAGCGTATTTGAAAGTCAAAACGATCCGCAAAAGTTTAACCAGGCCGAGTTGAATGATCTTGTAAGGGATCTAAATTTGCCAAAAAGGCTGCGGAAATTTTAGCTTCAAGACTTAAAGAGAAAAACTTGCTTACTTCAAACACATACATTTCATTTTACAGAAAAAGAGAAAAGAACTTGTTAAATATTTTAGAACAGAGGATAGTTTAGTATATTGCTGCGACATAGTTGGTTTGTTAAAGAAGATGGGGGTTGAGTCTTACGATGCAAATGATTGGCGCTTGTTTTTAGACAGTTCAAAAGAAGTCTTAAGTGTGTGTTGTTGCATAATGGCAATCTATACGGCTCGATATCGATTGGGCACTCAACAAAATTAAAAGAAAAGTATGAACATATAGAAAAGGTTTTAAATCTTATCAAATATAGGGAGCACGAGTGGATCATATGTGTTGACTTAAAAAATGGTTAATTTTCTGCTAGGACAACAAGGAGGGTATACTAATATCCCTGCTTCCTTTGCTTATGGGACAGCAGAGCCAAGGAAGAACATTATTTCAAACAAATCTGGCCAGCACGAACATCACTTACTGTCGGAGAAAAAAACGTAATTAATCCACCTTTAGTGAGCAGAGATAAAATCATATTTCCTCCTCTGCATATAAAACTAGGCCTCATTAAACAATATGTAAAAGCTTTAGATACGAACGGCGAGTGTTTCAAATACATAACTTCAAAATTTCCAAGTTTAAGTTATGAAAAAATCAAGGCGGGAATTTTTGACGGTCCACAAATAAGAACAATGATTAAAGACAGCAATTTTCCTAATGTCATGAATGAACGCGAAAAAAATGGCTGGTTCTCATTCGTGGACTTGATAGAAAACTTTTTAGGCAAATATAGGGCAGATAACTACGAAGAAATCGTAAAAAAACTTTTAAGGGACTACAAAGAGTTAGGTTGCAATATGAGCATAAAAATGCATTTTTTGAATAGCCATCTTGACCAATTTCCAAGTAATTTAGGTGATGTAAGTGACGAACAAGGGGAGAGATTCCACCAAGATATCAAAATTATGGAGGAACGGTACCAAGGCCGCTGGGATTCCCACATGATGGCTGATTACTGCTGGTGCTTGAAAAGAGACCTGCCATCAACAAGCAAATACGCTAGAAAGTCTTACAAAAGAAAATTTTTGCCACAGTGAAAGCTTCATATCTGTTTCTTTTTTTATTTTAAGTCATTTCTATCGTTATAATGTAATTTTACTGTAGTTTGAACTGCTTGTATTCATGAAACTTGAAAAAAAAATTTAACACACGACTTAATTTTTTAGTCCTAATTTGAAAAATCTGGAAAATGGCACATAGGCTGTCGACAAGAATCAGGACCTGATAGAGCCAAACCGAGTTGAAATTCGTATTCAGCGCACCCAAATTACCTAGAATCAAGTGTCAGATATCATTCAATAAAATACGTGTTGCCCAGTGTTATATTAAAATATTCCAATGCACAATATATGAATAGTTGAATACATGAATTATTTTAATTTATTGGTAATTATTTATAAATAACTAAATGTTTTATGTATGGTTAAGCTCAAATTAACCTGAATATTTGTGATTAAAAGCAATATTTGAAAATGCCCAGTTAAGTGGGCAAAATAGCAGGTTTTTTAAGTGGTTTTAAAAAAAAACCCAGGTAGGGAAAACTGGGTTACCCACTTTGGTGCCAACCCTGCTGATAAAACATTAATTATGGGAGATTTCAACTTGCCTCATATAAACTGGGACTTTTAAAAAAAAGAATTAATAGGCAAGGTATCCTCTTCACTGAATGCTGTAATCATAGCTTTCTAATGCAATTTGTAGAGAAACCAAGTAGGGATCAAGCAATCTTGGATTTGGTTCTATCCAATATTATGAGGTTACAGGCAACTCCTGAGATTTGACTGTGATGCATTCCTAAAAATGCCATTTTCCCATAGACTTGCATGTTATAATTGGGGGATATGTTTTAACTGATAAGCAAGGTCCAGAACAGTGAAATGAATGTGTTATTTTGGCAGACAGTTGTAAAACTAGTAAAACATAGGACATGCAATGTCTGTTTGAGAATTAGTTCTTGATGAAAATATTTGATTAAGCCATTTTGATCAGAAATGATGTATGCATATAACTATTTGCCAGTCAGTCAGAGTAGCCTACCCTCCTCCCCTCTCCCAGCTGACTTAATTTTGCTTGAAATTAGAATACCTTTCAAATATGGTTCTTCTGCCCTATCAGGGCTCGATTGTAAGAAGGTGTACAGTCCTCAAGGGTCCCTTCTGTTGTTCTGAAGAACTGTGCTTCTGTGCTTACACCCTGCCTAGGCAAACTATTTCAGTTTTGTTTGATCTGCTACATTTCATTCAGCCTGTTCCAAAGAAGGGTGACATCTCTGAACCCTCTAACTGTCATCCAGTTGCTTTGATTTCTTGCCTTTCTAAAGTTTATGAATGACCACTGTTCTTCAAAGTCTATTAATAGTGGCATTCTTCAGAGGCCTGTTGTCACATACTTCCTTTTATTTATTAACTAATGATCTTTTAAGTTGTACTTCCTAGCCTATCCACTCCTATGCCAATGATTCCACTTTTCATTTCTCCACCCACTTCAAAAAAGTGTACCTCAACAATTCTTCCATACTTTGCATGAATCAGCTATGACACACTGGACCTCTGATCTTTCTGCTCTCTCTGGCTGGGACAGAAAAATCCTTGTGGCTTTCAATGCCTCAAAAACTTAGTTCCTTCACTTGTCTACTCATCACAATCTTCCACACAACTATCTCCTTCCTTATCTTTAACAATACACAACTCAATCCTTCCTCTTCTGTAACATTCTTGGTGTTTCCTTGTGATCTTTCCTGGAAAGACCTCTGTAAAACAGCTTTTTAGAGGTTGTGTGTTGTACTGACTCTGCAGTTTCTTCATCTCCACTCATTTGCTGTCTGTACAGAGGGGAGTCTCATTTGCTCCTGTGAGGGCAGAGTTGAACCCACACAGAGTGTTTAAAGTAATTGATAAATGGAATAATCTCCCCACATCAATTGTTATCTCTACCAGTGTTAATATGTTTAAGAACCATTTAGATCAGCATTTTAAAAATATTAACATTGTTTTAAATAAAAAAACAATTAGTAACAGGAGCTCTGGGATTGGTGGTTGAGGATGAGTCTGCTGACGATTAATGCCAGCTTGTGACATGCCAGCATTTGGTGCCAGCAATAAAAAAAAAAAAAAAAAAAATTAGACTAACAGGAACGTAGATGTAGCTCATAGAGTAAACTAACCCACTTTTTGTTATACTCTACCTCAGTGGCGTAGCTAGAGTTTGTGCCACCCGGGGCGGTCCTTGAGTTTGCTGCCCCCCTGAAACACAACACAACACAACACAACACAATACACATAACAAACATACTTAAACAAAAACTGAAAATGACGTATAGAAAAAACCTGTGAAAAATATTAGGACAACATGTTTACTTCTGAAGTGAAAAAAATTAACTACAACATTCTACACAGTTATTTTTCTTGCTTTTCTGTTAGCAAAATCTTTGATGACATTGTCGAAGTCTATTTTGTCTGTCAATTGTTGTTCTATAGACAGTATGGCAAGATTTCTCAACCGCAAGGTGCTCATAGTAGATCTTAGGTAATTCTTTATCAGTTTTAGTTTAGAAAAACTCCTCTCACAGCTAGCAACACTAACAGCAATTGTGAGAAAAATCTGCAGCAGTATTACAATATTTGGAACCGAGTTACCAAGATTATACTTTATAACTAATACCAGCATATTAGTTTTGATATTGATTATTTATAAATATTTAACGTATATTTATAGATTATAACGTATTTACAGAACTTTATGAGTTATTTCCCTTTTTAATGAAATAAATGCATTTACACCAATGTTATTATTAATTAAGCACAACTAAGCGCTTAAATAGGTATGATGGTCAATAAGGCCATCTTCAAGGGAACACAATCCTTACCATTGTCGGAAATTAACGAAGTAAGCAGTGTTTTCGTGGAAAAATAAAATTGTGTCTGGCGTCTTGTATCCTCCTACTGTCCCGACATAAAAAAAAACCCTTTTTTTTCATTGCAGTAGACCAAAAGTGTCGCCCCTCAAAAAGTGCCGCCTGGGGCAGACTGCCCCCTCTGCCCCCCTATAGCTACGCTAGTGCTCTACCTACTTTTTTTTTTTAATACTCTCTTTGCTTGCATGTCTGTAACACTCTTTGCTTGCATGTCTGTAACTCTCTTTGCTTGCATGTCTGTAACTCTCTTTGCTTGCATGTCTGTAACTCTCTTTGCTTGCATGTCTGTAACTCTCTTTGCTTGCATGTCTGTAACTCTCTTTGCTTGCATGTCTGTAACTCTCTTTGCTTGCATGTCTGTAACTCTCTTTGCTTGCATGTCTGTAACTCTCTTTGCTTGCATGTCTGTAACTCTCTTTGCTTGCATGTCTGTAACTCTCTTTGCTTGCATGTCTGTAACTCTCTCTGCTTGCATGTCTGTAACTCTCTTTGCTTGCATGTCTGTAACTCTCTTTGCTTGCATGTCTGTAACTCTCTTTGCTTGCATGTCTGTAACTCTCTCTGCTTGCATGGTTTGTATACATTCTTATTTTACTTCTTTTCATCTATCACCCCTCTCTTATTCTCTTCGACTATTTTTCCGACTTGTTGGCAGTGGCTGGCAGATGATGATTGGGAGTCTTTCTTTTTCTGAATGAATGTTAACCCACGAATGATAGGTTTTGCTACTTACTTAACCCCTTATTTTCCTCTTTTAACCCCCTCCTTTTTCCTTTCTCTCAGGCTAACCTTAGAGTGGATCTTAGGGTCTTTGTTAGTCTTAGCTTCTGTAGATCTTTTTGCGATAAAATTTTCCTATCCTTCCTATGTTTCTGGACTTTTGACTCATCCTGCAGATTGTTTTTGCATTATTTATAACTAGTTACTGTATTAACTCTATTTGCTTGTGCATGCTTGGTTTTCTGTTGCTTACAGGCTGCTTAAATTATGTGGGATTGTTTTTAATGATTATTAATGTTTATATTTATTTTTATTTTATTTTCTTATTTATTTTATATTTGAGAGGCTCCAGAGCATAACCTGCCAAGCACCAGTAGAGTTATTTATACTACTATGTTCCCCCACCCTTCCCCTATCCCATGGGTGAGTCAGGGAGCAGATTGTGGACTTGTACATATGGTCAAAATCAATCAAATATCATTATTGTTTCAAAAGTTATGGCATTTTGCAAGTTGACAAACTTAAACTAGATTTTTCTCCATTTTTTAATTTTTTAAATTGGTCACACATACCAACAAAGTTACTGATAAACTTTCATATATACAGAGCACTCTTCCCTTGGCTAGTAGCCTTAGGCTTCTGAAGTTCACTGGATCTGCAGCATAGTCTGTCTCAGATGTGGCATGCATTTTTATGTAGTGTTTGTGGTGCAAGTTTTTCCCCCAAATTTGGAAATTTTAACTTTGGTTGTTCTATCCCATTTTTATTTGTGTACATGTGAATACTGTAGCATTAAGTAGTGCACAGTTTTCAGTGAAATTTTTCTTTGGTGACCTGCCCAGCCCTTATACATTTATAAGCATCATTGTCATTATAATTGACACCTTAAAACTCCAGATACATGTATACAGTTTCATAATTCAAGTATAAATTTTTCTTGTACACTTTCACATATTTACAAGCATTATATTTTAAGTATTACTTGAAAGTATGAGCTTTCAGAATTTTAAAAGTTTGGGTATCAGATTTTACAGATTCTGAATACTGTTTTTCTTTCATTCCTTTTGAGATGACTAAAAGTTTTTAATTTCATGTTTGAAAATTGTAATTAAAACCCCAGCCATGACTATTGGCGGCTATAAAGGGTAAACTATAGACCTATGTAGGTTTGGTTTATTGGTTATAACATGAAATAGCCTCTTTTTCTGTCTTAATGTTGTAAATCCCATTTTTATTTTTATAATAGATTTGGTGCTTTTAGCTTTGCACAGAACTTTGTTTTCATGTGTTAAAACCCTTCCTAAATTAGTTCAGGTATATAGTACTTCTTTGAAATAAACAATAAAAGCAAAATAAGAGCTTTCTTATTTGAAATTGTTCTCAGTAAAATCCATCATGATTTTATCAGTATAGGCCAAAAGCCCCCAAGGATTATAACAACATTCATTCTATATGGCGAGTGTTTTATTATTTTCAGGAGAATATTTCGTGTCCATCAGTGTAATGAACTGTTAACTAAAGAGAGAGACTTGTTAAGGAAATTTTTTCCATCACTTATTTGATGTCATGAGTTTCAAACTGAAAAAAGATGAAAGTGAGTGTGATCTGAGAGAAATTTATTGGAACATTAAAGATGAAAATATTAAAGACGAAGTTGATTCTTATGAAGCAAATTATTGCAAAGCAGATACAGTTGACCATGGAAATACCTGTGATGAATGGGAGGTAAGAAATGTTATGAAAAATTGTTTTTCTTATACAGTGTAAGAGTGTTTGCCACTCATGCAACAAGAAAAATAAAATATGACCATTTTGAAGTTTATTTGATTCTTTTGATGAATAGAGATTGTTCAGTAAGGTTGGTATTTTATTTATTAATACATTTATGAAAGCATTAAATTGATGAACTCATTTCTAAGCATCAATAGATTATAAGGCAGTTTTCTTAAATGTAGGAATAAATTGATACAGGGGCATAGGAAATATGTATTGAATGTGATGAAAAGGAAACCATATTCAGAGTGATTGGATCAAAGATGAATGGATGATAGTTCTTTCTGGTAGAGAAGAAACATATTTCACGGATAATGAACTCAATGTTAGGGTAAATATGTGTTGTTTTGCTTGAGTATACCTTTGTTAAAGTAAGCCATTATGATACTAATCTCTCTAGTTCTTGTAGTTATTCTCCACCACAGTAGTGAGGGGCACTATATATTATTGTCTAACAACTCTGTATGAAAATGTTAGTAGAGAATTGTGTATGAAATCTAATCATTATTTTGTAGTATCCCTTTTCCACAATAGGCTAGTATGAAAAAGGTATATAGTCTGCAGTCTATATTTGGAAATATATCAAAAGTTGTAGAAAAGCCTTATAAAATGAAGTTTTAGATTTTACAGTGCATGCTACATTAATAAGATGTCACTACCACATAAAGAATCAGAAATTATATGGCTTTCATATTTTTGTTGATTTTTGAATAACTTACTAAAGTCTTATATCTTGAAGATGCTTTGAATTTGAAAAGCAAGGTATATTGATATTATGCGATGACAAAGTGAATTTGTATGTTACCTTTTCAGTCCTTTATAAATTTAATTTTGAAATAATTCCTTAGGAGAACTTTCCTATTTGCTTGTATTAGGGTCCCACTTTTAAAATTAAATAGGTTTGAATGGTTTTCCTACAAGGTTGATTCATTTAGGAATGTTACATGAAATGATACCTCTGATAACCATATAAATTTACAATAATTGGTTAATGTTAAGTTGGGAGTAGACAAAATCACATTATACCAAAAGGGGTCTGGACCAAGCACTTTTTGGATTAGTAGATGTTTCAGGGGAATGGAAAAATGGCAATTGTAATGTACATACGCCTCAGTGGTGTAGTGGTTAGCGTTGCTGACTACGAATCCATTGGCCCTGGGTTTGAGACATGGTGACTGCAGCTGGCACACAGCAAAACCCAGCTGTTCATCCTTCCATGCAAAGAGAGTGGTTGGTAGATAAATGGGTACCCTGGGTGGCTGAAGGTACATAATAAAAAGAATTGCTATTGAATATATGAAAATAATATTTACTTTAATAAATATACTATAACACCACAAACACTGCCAAAATAGTGCAGTCTCATCTGCATTCAATATTTGTTCTACATTAAGGTTACATTCCTGAATTAGTTTTTCAAAAATGTCATCATACTTGGTAAAAGTTTGAGTCAGCAGAACCCTTCTCCTGCAGTGGCAAGCTTGTGAATACCATATCTATCCTTAAACTGATTAAGCCACCCAACAGGGAATTCATATGGTTCATCAATTTCCATAAAATCATAAAACTGCTTGGCTTTCTTCATAATAAGCAGTCCAGAAAGTGGTTTATCTTCACTGTGCTGCTGTTTGAAAAAAAACTGTCTGACACTGCAAATTTAGACTTTCTTAAATTCTTTTGCTTTGCTATTCATTTGTTGCACTGTCTCAGAATAAAACTAATATCTGTTCCTTCTGGTGTAGAAGACCTGTTATGTTTCTTAATAAATAATTAATAGAACTAAGATCAATGAAGTACATAATAGTTCCTCATACAAATAAAAAGGAAGCTAACTTAGAATACAGTGTTGTACTCACTATAAAATTAGTGAACTATGCGAGTCATTGCCAGATTAGAACCAAAGAATGTAAATAAAAGAAAATAACAACAATGTGGTATGTCATCACTAAGAGCTGATACTGGTAACTAGGCCATGGTTGCTGAATGTTTTTTTCCTTCTAGAAGTTTACCACTTGAGACCATATAAAGAAAAAGAAGACTAAAGAGATGATAAGATTTGGAGAGAGGTTTTTTAAAAGTGGAGTTATGCTTTGGCTAGTGATTGGATTACATAGGGAGAGTTACAATTTAGTTAAGTTATGATTTGGACAGCAAATGGGATGACATATAAAGTTAAAATTATGATTTGGACTGTGTAGGGATTACATGTAAAAAAATGAGTAACAGACAGTTATGATTGTATTACCATTTGTTGAAGAGTAATAGATCCATTGAATAGAGAAGTCATGTTCATTTAGTAATAAAAATATTCTTCTTGAATTAAGACTGGTCATAGATTGGCTTATTCAAATGAAGGTGTTTGTGAAGGAATGATTATAAAGTGTTAACTGAACTTCTGAACAACAAAGCAAAAAGCTAAGTACTAACTGGTTATAATTAGCTGTAAGTACTTTTTAACTTTATACAAACATTAGTTATGAATGTAAAATATTAATTTTTGGAGTCTAATTATCTTTACCTCATATTTTTAGATATTTTAAAGTGGTACTTTTGAAATGGTTGTCATGGATGGTGGGTTTGAGTTTTGTTGGGTACCTACCCAGTATATATCCATTACTGGGAATAAAGATGCAAACCAGTTCCCAAAGTTTATTTGCTCCCTGTACCTCTGTCTGAATACCCTATTCCTTTGAAGGATTAGAGCTGTATTTCTCATTGTCTGGCAGTAAAGTGGAAATGTATGTCATTGTTAATCCCAATTAACTGCAATTTGTGAAGATATGGCTACAGCTGCCCCTGGGGTTACCCTTATATGTCCTGATGGAAGGAAACTCCACTTGCATACTTTTGAATTGACCATATCTGTCTTACCCAATAGTAGTGATGTGAGTCATTTTTTATTGTCATTTTTTTTTTTTTTTGTCATTTTTTTGTTTAAAACGAAGATAGTCTGTTTTTTTTGTTTTTTATTGTTTTAAACTTATTCCATATTTTTCTTCCTTTAATCTAATAAGTATATTAGTATTACCTATAATTTACTATACTACCATGCTTATACGGTTATACCTAGTATATATAGTCATCTTTTAGAAAAACTGAATCACGCAAAAAGTCAGGGCTGTGGAGTCGGCACATAAAAAACCGACTCCGACTCCTCAATTTTTTGTCTATCCGACTCCGACTCCGAAGGTATATTAATTCTAAATCTGCTATGATGATAATTACACAAGAGGCATTTCATCACCACCACGTGAAGCATCATCATCTGTGGTCATTGTTACGGTAACTTTGTCTGTAGTAAAGAATCTTTTAAGTGGTGCTTGTCATTCAGTAGATTTCTGATCTTTTGTTAACTTTGAAGTAGTTGGAAGGTTTTTATTACTATCTTTCTCAATGACAACTTCTAAAATTTTGGGATGGAAACACTGCAAATGTCTTTTCAAATTTGATGCTCTGGTTGGTGCATTTTTATCAGAGCCAGTAAAACCACTGATTTTTGCTTCACATAATTTTTCATCATCATCATCATCTATCATACACTGACACACGAAATATTTCCCATCTGTGGTTATTGTAAAATATTAAAAAACTGCAGACTTTGTTGGAAGTGTCTTTGCCATTGTGAAAGGGGTTTTAGACTTGAAAGTTAAAAACTTATGAAATTTAGAAAGAACTCGAAATTAAATAAGCATTAAAAATAAAAAATATTATCTGAAAAGAAAAATGAATTAATGGCATTAGTGTCTGAAATGGAAAACATTGTGTTTATTATTTAAGTGGTTTAACCACCATAGCTGCCAGTGATATCACACACAAAAACATATTTTATTAAAATTTATATTGAGGTCGGAGTTGGAGTCGGTACATTTTTACCAACTCCGACTCCAGCACCACCAAAATTGCTTCCGACTCCGACTCCACGACTCCGACTCCACAGCCCTGCAAAAAGTATATAATAGAAAGGAAAAACAAACCCTCATTTTTTATATGTATATATATTTTTTAACTAGAACATAAAACATTCTTCCTCGTTTCAAACAATATACATAATTGTGATTGGCAAGAGTACCAGTATATATATTCCAGATAGAAAAAAAAAATATTCACCTTTTTTTGAACCTTTTTGTTAACCTAATGTTGTTTAACCTTCATTTCCATGGAAGAATCATCACTAGATTGGGTAGAGCATATATATGCTAGTTTCAATATCACAGGTACTGGTATAATATACATAATAAAAAATACATAATACTGGTATAAAACAATATATATAATTGTGATTGGCAAGAATACCAGTGTGTATATATATATTAGACTGTCCCAATTTTTTTTGTTCCTGAAATTTGTCATGCACACCCCCCTAATTTCTTCCACTCGTGAAAACATGCCAGCAAGATGAATTTCATTCGTGTTCTTTAATTTTAAGGGTCCCCTCAAACCATGTGTTATTATTGCTGAACAGCTACAGTGCCCGCGAAAAGTATCCGATCACTCAAGAAAATACAATATTTTCCCTTAATATTCAGAGACACGTAATTCACTTTCTATTTGTTCTAGCGACATCTGGTAACTTTGAGGTTGCTCGCTGATATGAGAGCTATCCAACGCATTCTCAAATTAGTGAACTGGTAGCCTTCGTTGCGGGTGGCTGTGTCTCAAATTTGTCAGATTTCACTGTTTGTGTAAATTTCTTGATTTTTTTTTTTTTTTTACAGAAAGTGGTGTAAATAAAATTTATATATAATGTGTGCTAAAAAACAACTTAAGAGTGATTGTCGAGGTGCTATTGTTGCTTTGCATGCATGTGGGAAATCACAGAGACAGATAGCTAATGAATTAAACATATCCCAAAGTACCGTTAATTTATGGGTTTCACGGGCTAAGAACAATGGTGGCCTAACCACGCCAGTCCCTAAAAAACGATCTGGCAGACCGAGAAAAACAAATTCGCGAACAGACAAACTTATGAAACGTTTAGTATTGAAAACCCAACAATAACTGCGAAAGAAATAAAATTTAATATGAATAATTTGTTATCTGGTGTTTCTGAACGAACTATCCAGGAGCGGCTCCAAAAAGAACTCGGATTACCATCTCGCCATGCTGCTAAGAAACCGTTCATTAATGAAAAAATGCGTAAAAAACGTGTCGCATTTTGTAAAAATACATTCATTGGACTGTTGATGACTGGAAGAAGGTTTTATTTAGCGATGAGTCGACATTTTTGACATTCAGAAGTTGTCCAAAAAGGTTCGCCGTATTGGCTCAAATAGGATGGACCCTAAATACACCCTAAAGACAATGAAACACCCTCCAAGTGTGATGGTTTGGGGTTGTTTCGGTTACTATGGGCGTGGAAACTTATATTTTCTTCCGAAGAAACAACTATGAATGGTGCACGGTATTTAGCAATGCTACAGGATAAACTTCTAATGGCAATGGCAATCCAAAGGACAAACATACATGCATGATGGTGCACCATGTCACAGGGCCAAAATAGTGACAAAATGGATTACTGACAATAAATTTGATATTTTGGATTGGCCTGGTAATAGTCCAGATCTCAATCCGATAGAAAATCTGTGGCTAATAATAAAAAATAAGGTTGAATGCCACGACACTGGCTCAGTCGAAAAATTACAAGAGGCCATCAAAAAGGTATGGTGCAAGGAAATATCAGTGGAAGTTTGTCAAAACTTGATTAAATCCATGCCAAAACGTCTAGAACAAGTCATCCAAACCAAAGGACAGATGACAAAATACTAATATAAGGTTAGTATACATTTAAACATTGTTTTTTATGTAAAAAATACAAATTTCAAGGGTGATCGGATACTTTTCGCGGGCACTGTACTCTCTACCTTATACTAATTGTAGCATATTTCTTTTCAGGTTATGGATACAAGAAAGCAGGAGATGTGTGGTTGGTGGGGGTGTTGCGAAATGAACCCCTGGAAATGCTGTGTCAACTCCCGACAGTGGGAGATGTTCTTCGACATCTATCTGTTCTTCACTCGGAAGAAAAAAACGTCCACGGCGGAAGCTGCCAATGTGGTAGCTGATGAGGTTATGGCGGTGTGGGCTCGGGCATCTATTCCGACCTCCCACAAGCCCAAGTGCGTCGAGAGGATCAAGGCCCTCTCCACGGACTACGAGAAGGTTGCCAGAAACCGAAACCATGGGGGAGAGAAGCAACTGGAGCAGGAAAAGGGATTCCAAGCCAACCTGAATACACTGTTCGAAACAGCTCATGCCAACGCCATGAAACTCATCAAAGTCCCCGAAGATCGAGACTTTCTGAATGACCAGCGAACCGTGTGGAAGATGTACATCGGAGGAGAGGACCTGGAGTTTGCTCGCAGGGCAGCAGAGCGGGAGAAATGCCGAGCAGCTGAAGAGAAGAGGAAGAAGAAAAGCCGAGAAGAGATGGACTCACTGCAAGCAAAAGGAATGGTGAAAAGTGGGTCTTCTTCTTCTTCGGAGTCCATGGCCGAAGCATCCAATGATGATGTCCAATATTTCTCTCCTGGTCCTTCGGCTCCTCGATCCACTCCCAAGGACGGCCAAGTGTCGGCAAGGAGGATCATTCAATCCCAATTTTGCTGCAGCCCTGGATCGAACTGGAACCTCAGTACGCCAAGCGATGCACATTGTGGCTCCAGCACTCGCTGCCACGGGAGTTGAGTTATCCTCGGTCACCTTGTCCAAATCAAGTCTTCACCATTCACGGCAGAAGTCCAGGAAGAACTTGGCAGCCGGAATCAAGACTGAGTTCAATCCTGATACGCCGCTTGTCGTCCACTTTGATGGCAAACTCCTCCCTGATTCGGATGGAGGGAAATCGGATCGCAAACCAGTGCTGGTCAGCGGGAAGAATCTTGAGAAGTTGTTGGCGATCCCAAAAATCCCTGACAGCACGGGACAGCGGATGGCTGGAGCTGTTCTGAAGGTGCTAGACGATTGGCCGCAAGTTCAACCATGGATTGCCGGTCTCTGCTTCGACACAACAGCGGCGAATACCGGTATTCACAGCGGTACTTGTACGATTATCCAGGACCAAATGGACCGCCGCGTTCTTTTCCTGGCTTGCAGACACCACATGATGGAATTGGTAATCACCTCAGTCTTTGACCTGTTCTTCAGGTCTTCTGGCCCCGAAATTGCGATGTTCGCTCGTTTCAAATCCCAATGGGAGTTCATCGACCAGAAGCAGGCTTCTCCGTTCAACAGCGATGGCCCAAGCGACATCCTTTTGGAATGGGTGGCGTTGAAAAAAGAGCAGATTGTCCACTTCATTGAAGACCAGCTTGAAGTTGGCCACCCAAGAGATGATTACCGGGAGTTCATGATCCTCGCTCTGGTCTTCCTCGATGGTCATGGCAAACGAGACTCCGGTACAATCATCCTGGAGCATACCACCGGGCCAGGTGGATGGCCAAAGGCATTTACTGTCTTAAGATGTTCATCTTCCGAAGCCAATTCCACCTGACCGCTCATGAGGTCCGGTCACTACGCAGGATAAACGTCTTTGCCATCACCATCTACCTCCAGAGGTGGTTCGAGGCTCCATTGATGGCGGACGCGCCCGTCAATGACCTGGAGCTGTTGGAGGACCTAGAGCGGTACAAGGCGGTGGATCATGATGTAGGTACTACCGCTGCATTGACGAAATTCCGGGGCCACCTCTGGTACCTAAGCGAAGATTTAGCCGGACTCACTATGTTCTCCAAAACCACCGATGCAGAGACGGCCATGCTCCAAAACCTGCACAAGAAGACCGAAACCAAAAGATCTGCGTCGGCTGGAGGGAAAGTGTGTCTTGACCGTGAGATAGTCGGATTTGAGCACCTTGGTCACGAAAAGGACTCAAAACCTTTTTCATTGCCTGAAGCTGCCGGTTCCAAAAACCCCAAAGATCTCGAAGGATGTGCACCATCGTTGAAGTCTGTGAACGACGCGGCAGAATGGGCGGTGAAACTGGCGTAAGATTTCAATGAGGGCCTGACAAAAATGAGGAATGGCAGCTCGTGTACCAAGTCGTCGAATACCACCGCCAGCAGTTCCCCTCAGCAGACAAAATATCCTCTGTCCCCCGAAATGAAATGTGCCATTAGGAAGAATTTCCATTTCCTTTAATTTAGTCATTAGAAAGAATTTACATTTCATTCTTCCATTCTAGAATGATTAATGCTGAGCATTTATGTTTGTTCATATAGGGTCGAATAAACAAGGTCAATGAGGGGACCCTTCCCCTCCTAATTGGCCAATGAAATTTCGCCCATTTTTTCCTTTCTTCAAGTGTAATTAATTAAAGGGGTGTGCGATTTGACTCTTGCAAATTTTTATTTTCACATGTGAGGCTGGGACACCCTAATATATATATTCCAAATAGAAAAATAAAAAAAATAAAATATTCATCTCTTTCTTTAACCTTTGTGTTAACCTAATGCTGTTTAACTTTCATTATCTGATTCTATTTCCATTGAAGAATCATTATCACTAGATTGATTAGAGCATATAGTTTCAATATCACAGGTACTGGTACTTATTGCAGATTTGGATGTTGATGAAGCCAATGTAGCACCATGTTTTATTTCACTTTCTTGGAATTTTGCATTTTGGGATATAAATACTAGCTTTGCTGCTCTGTCTGTGCTTAATTGGTTTCTTTTGGCTGTATGGATATTACTGTATGTGCTAAATGATCTCAGAGGTAATGAAAGGGCGAAATAGAGGTGTATGAGTTTGTGTAGGTATATATGTGAGTATGCGTGCGTATGTATCTGAAATTCTGGATGTATGCATGTGTATGGGGTATATAATAGATATAAATATGTGTATATAAGTATTTATGCATATATTGGTATATATGTATATGGGTGTATGTGTAAAAAGTGAACAATGAACAATTCCTACACCATCATTATATGGATTCATTGTCTTCATGCAATACTTATGTTCGTATAGTTTTATGTTCGAATGTCCATTTTTACATAAGAAACCAAAATCGCATAAGCGAGTTTTGGATAGAATTTCGATTTGTACGTCTTTATTCATTACTGTACTTCCCTAATTCATCTTTTCTAAATAATGACTTATACACTATGACGTCATAAAATAACTTTATTCTCTTTACGTTTCCCACTCTTTGTCTCTAATTCGTTCTTGTAAATCTTCCTAATAATGATTTGTACTATACGTAAAAATTCAATAACTATGACATCACATTTTCCCTTCATCATATATCTAGTATCCAATGTATGAAAATTCTTTAACATCATGCTAAGGACGAAACACTCTATAGAAGTCATTATTTATATGTTATGTAGTATAAACATTATTATTCAACCATACTCATTCTTACATTCATGTTCTTTCTTGACCGCTATCCTTTATTAATTTTATTACTTATTCATTCATCTACCTATTGTCTACTTATGCCCTATCAACTTATCAGTCTATGTTTACTCGTGTCAATTTGTGACGCACGAAACTTTGGGCGTTCGTTCGAGAACGCGAAAAAATGTTCTCGTATTATTTTTTCATTTTTATTTTTAATTATATGACCTCCCGAGGTGAACTCAAAAAAATGCTTAGTAAGATCGAATTCCACTCACTACGACAGAATCGAGCGCCTCAAAGATAAAATACCTCCGTTCGCTCTGATTTCAAATTCATAACATATTATAGCATATTATTTCGTAAATAAATTATCTCGTAAGTGCCATGTACGTTGTATTATATTTAACATCTTAATTGTCTATTAAAAAGAAACACTGTAAAAACAAAACAAAGTTATAGTAACTGTTTAATTGTAATTAACTGTAATAATTTAATTTAATATAACGTAATGTACTTTAATGAAACTGTAATTAACAATAACTTGTAATGTACTTCATTGAAACTGTAATTAAATGTAATGATTTAATTTATCATGTAAGAATGTACTTCAAAATGGAAGTGTAATTAAACAACAAGTGAATATGAATTAATTGGTAATTGTAATCGTAATTGTAATGAACCAAAATTAATACGTACTCAGTCATGTACTTAATTTGTACTTGTGTACTATTACGAAATGATATCGCCTTCATAAATATAGACTCGGCGAAAAATACAAATTAGTTTTTATTTTTATTTTTTAAATTCTTATTTGCAATCATTCAAAAACATCTGATGTATTTAAAAAAAGGGGGGAAACTTAACCTTCGACTGTCTCCCCCAAACATTTAGGCTATATTATACATGTACTTGTAAAATTAGGCACTACTTCATTTAAGGCTCTTCTTCATTGCACTTCTTCATTAGACTTCAGATTAGCATTTCATTAAGACTCCTTTGTTAGCAGCCTCGCTGCAGGGAGGGGGCAGAGGCCCCTTGCCTTCTTAATATTTTTAGATTCCGGCCTGAGCCATAGTCGAAAGAGGTCAAACCTCTACCCCTGTAAATTCAGAGCAGTACCTGTATATTTTTGAGAAGTAAACCACAGTAAAAGAAGTTTTTTATCTTTTTCCTTCGAGCCTTGTTCTCTTCAGGAACTCAGTCAAGTCGACAAGTTATAAAAGAAAAGTCGATAATTTTAGTATCAGAGAAAGTATCAGAGTATTATAAAAAGAGAAGAATTAATAATTCTCGACCCATAAGCGAGAGAAAGAGAGAACCCAAGCACCATAGAAGATATTGGCAAAACAGTCTGGCGAGTCTGTAGCCAAGGGTTTAACAGAGTGGCGACCCACCATTTAAGGCAACTGAAAAGAATTATAGAATGTTATAGAAGAAATATCTGTTGCAGCCTCCTAACCAGAACCCCTGTCGATTCCGAACCGACTCAGGGCCATAAAAGGGGGGTTAACATATGTATGTATATATATATATATATGGATGGTCTCGGGGGAGAAAATATGTCATCGCGGGTCTAAAGTAGTGATGGGACGATACCAAAATTTTTAACGATTCTGATTCCGATACCACTAAAAAGTCTCAATTCCGATACGATTCTCGATTCCGATTCCGATTCTCAATATTTTTAAATATAATTCTAAACTTGTTTTTCTGGAAATTGTCATATTTTACTCTGGTAAGATTAACTATTTACATTATGAGTATGGTAATATAAATTATAAATTATAATAGATTGGTTTAAAAATAAAAATCAACTGTAAGTTGTAACAATTCATTTTAATCTTCTCGATTACACATCATGGATATACATGTTTTAATGTATAGCTACAATACAATAAAAATAACATGTTATCCTCTTTCATTTAAATTTTAAAGTTTACATTGCAAAACTGGTTAAACCGTTAAACGAAAACCCCCACACACCTTCCGCTTTCCTTTCGTATCACTTTCGCTACCGCCACCTCTCTTTTGAAAAGATAATAAATTAATTAATTTTGTTATTAAAAGTTAAAGAATCGGAAATCATGGTACAATTCTCTCGATTCTTCCGATTCTTGATTCCGATTCCGATTAATCATCCCATCACTAGTCTAAAGGATAGTTAAGTGGGAGATTCAAAATCCGAGGCATGGATGGGAGAGTCCTGGAAAGGTTGGACAATGGGCAGTCAGCTCCCAGCCAGTGTTCTCGCAAGTTTAACGGATCTCAAGATACAAGACTTTCAGTGCAAGAAAGAGGCCAATTTTTTTCTGTAAATAGGCTGAAAAGGACATTCTATACTGGTACCATATGGCCTATTTTATTATTTATTTATTTATTTTTATAATATATATCATTGCAAAAGTATACCTTATAATTAAATTGGCAATATCTATATTAATTATTAAAAAAACAAAAAAAACAAAAAAAAACAAAATAATAAAAAACAAAAAACCAACAAAAAACAACATGGACATAAAAAAACCCGTTTTTTAATATCACTACCCAATAGTATTTGTTAGAGAGGCCCGTAGCTCTACTGTAAAGACTGTAGAGTCCTCTTGACTGCGCTCCATTTTTAGATTGAGTGTCCTAGTCTTGGAAACTTAATAATGGCATCATCTCGCAGAGTACTGAGATGAGTATAGCAGGATTGTATTATCCCAGTAGCGAGTTTTTAAGTTTGTTTAGATCAGTGGTTCCCATCCTTTTCACCACAAAGGACCCTTTTTATTTTTATTTTTTTCTCACAGACCCCATGTTTTTGAAAGATTCCGTCTACCAAACAAACTGTTTTATTAACTAATAATTAACTCATTTTCTCATTTTTCACTATCAAATAAAGGACATATAAGAGAGTATGCAATTAAAATACAGCATATTAAAAAAGTATTAATAATTCCAGCCAAGAGCAAGGAAACTTGAAATTTTAGTCTGAGCGCCCTTATTGTGGGTAAATGTACGATTTCCATTGGAGCCTCTCAAAATATTGAAAGGTCATGGACCCCCAGGGGTCCAGGGACCCCAGGTTGGGAACCACTGGTTTAGATGCTCAGAAGGCTGTCAATCTCTCATATTTATCTTTTTAAGCCTCAATACTTACCCATTTTCACTTTTGCTTCATTCATTATATTCTTTGTTATTCATTTCTCATTTTACCATTTGTCATTTGTCTTGGTTTTATGGAATTTTATTTCTCGCTTTTATTCTCTAAATAAGAGTATATTTGGTGTCAGTGACATTGATGTTGCAATTAGTTAACTAATCACTCATTCTCATATAAAACTTGAATCTGAAAGTCTTGTAATTAGGGTGTCCATATGTCCCAGTTTTCAGAGAGCTGTCCTGAGCTTTAGAAAAAAGTTTTCAGGACAAAAAAATTACTCATCTGTCATTAGATTTCATAAATTTTGAGAATGAGTGAGTTAAATATGAGTCATGGCTCATACGAGTTATGGAGTTAGTTGGTATTCCGATGTTACTGAGGGGGGTTAGTGTTTTTATCTCTTCATAAGAGTGGTGATTTGATAAAATATATTGTTTCACTTTTACATATTTTAAGAGTTATTAATTATATACTATGCAAATGTGAAACTATAAGGTGTATATTATTATATTTAGTATTCATTTACTCTTTTAAAAAGTTATATTTTATCAACACGTAATTTCATCTAGAAATATTTAGGCATGTTAAATTAGTGGTCTGGAAAAAGGTGTTTCTCATATAAACAGCTGAAAATGCTTGGGCTCTCAGGGGCTCCACCCTGGACCCCATTGGGGAGTTTACAATGTTCCCACAAACCCATAAATTGTGAGCCTCATTTCAGTTTGCATATATTTCAGACATAATTATATCTGCACTCTACCTCCATCCTTTTCAAATTCATGGTTCTGTCCCTGTCCTGGTTTTTCCAAGCACAAATCTGGACACCCTACTTGTAATGAAGTAACTTTTGGAAGATTTCTTGTGATCAGGGATGGGAAACTGATAAATTTTTAAGTCAAGTTTTCAATTTAAGTTTTTAATTTTTTTTTTTATTTGAGTTTATTTTTCGATTCAAGTTGTATATTTTTTGGTTTGATTCAATTTAAATTTTGATTCCAGTTGTTTTTTTTTTCAGACTACTTTAAGAATTTTTTTGTACTATTTATATTATTTTTGGTCGGGTACCCTGTTGGCAAATTCATATTTAATTTTGTGTGTGTTTGCGAGAATTTGCTTTAGTAACTATCTTTACTTTTGTGTGATTAAACACGTAAGCATCTATAACCAACTGAATCAGCATGACTCCCCTTTTTCTTTTCCCTCGTATAGTTTTATTTAACAAAAACTTTCAATTCAAATGTTTTATTAATTCATACACTTTTTAAATTTTGAAGCACACACCATGTATAAAATATATAAATAATAGTATTAGAAGGGAGAATAAAACAATTAAATGCATCTCTGTTTATTATATACAAAATATAAATACTTCATAAAATTACATATTAAAATTAGAGTGAACAATTAAAATAATGTCAATGCTTTTGGGCAACAAATTGTTTCTTTGAGGACTTTAAATCAATCTGAAAAGGGAAAAAGTCATTCCATACTAATGGAACTAAAAGCCATTCCACATCAAATTAAAGGATAAATGGATATTTTAAATCCATACAAATGTTAAGTCTCAAAAAAAGGAAAATAATTCACATTATTTATATTTTTTCACAATCCAAATGCTCCTCAAAACTGAAAAGCAAAACTGTTATTTTTAATCTATTCAAATTCAGATTTTAGTTTTTGATTATTTTTCAATTTCAGTTCAAATTTTGATTTTAATTGTCAGAATTTTTTTCAGTTCGAGTTTTTTTTGATTTCAGTTCCTAAAATAATATCGGTTTTAGCAGTTTATCAATTCCAGTTCAATTTGGTTTCCCATCCCTACTTGTGATAAAACTTTTTACTTCTGTAGCTTTATAAAATTATCAAAATTTATAATTATTTTTTGTCTCTATCAAATATTTACATGTAATGTATTTAAAAAAATTTGTTTCAGAGATCTGAAGATTCATGTCAGAAAGAAAGCCTCGAACTTTATGATCCAAATTCAAAGGAAATTTCAAAAGTTAAGAATCATAAACAAGATTGTAATGTGTTATTGAGTAAGCAAATTCTGTTCAGAAGAATTCAGTGTTCCAAATACCCACTGGTTAAGCTTAGAAAACTGAATATTGATGACCATAAACTGGGGACTGATGCTAAACCTTTAAATAAACAGGTAAGATGAAAAAGTTTTCTCAGTTTATTTGAAAGAAGTCTGGTGACACAGTACTAACAGTAGTCAAATAATACAGTAGAAGTCAGAAAGGTGAGAATTATTCCTTAAATATTATAATATAGGCCTAATTAACGACAAAATGTGCTTGATATTTGGAATTGAAAAACTTATGAGTTTACTTTGTCATGAAATTATTTGAAATGAATATGAGAATAGAGTGATTTTACTGTTTTCTATTTTACATAGTTGATTATAACAATTTTGATGCTTGCAATAAGTCTGTAATGAGTTTGATTACATGATGAAGCAAAGATGAATGCAGTAGGGATGTACTGGACATCTGGGTATGGCACTGGAAAGCAGGAGCTGCAGCCCTGTTCTAAAGTATGAAACTATAACTGGATATTAAATGAAAATCTTGCTCTGGCTACAGTTTACCTCAGAAGGTTCAAATAATATGATGGAAATGAAGATGAATGAAGACTGTGGTCAAAGTTTTAACTGATAAGCAAGGTCCAGAACAGTGAAATGAATGTGTTATTTTGGCAGACAGTTGTAAAACTAGTAAAACAGAGGATATGCAATCTCTGTTTGAGAATTAATTCTTGATGAAAATATTTGATTAAGCAATTTTAATCAGAATTGATGTATACATACAACTATTTGCCAATCAGTCAGAGTAGCCTAGCCTCCTCCCCTCTCCCAGCTGACTTAATTATGCTTGAAACTAGAATGCCTTTCAAAGATGTTTTTTCTGCCCTATCTGGGCTCAACTGTAAGAAGGTGGACAGTCCTGAAGGGTCCCTTCTGTTGTTCTGAAGAACTGTGCTTCTGTGCTTACACCCTGCGTAGGCAAACTATTTCATCTTTATCTTTGATCTGCTACATTTCATTCAGCCTGTCCCAAAGAAGGGTGACCTCTCTGAACCCTCTAACTATCATCCAATTGATTTGATTTCTTGCCTTTCTAAAGTTTATGAATGACCACTGTTCTTCTTCAAAGTCTATTAATAGTGGTGTTCTTCAGAGGCCTGTTTTGTTATGTGCTTCCTTTTATTTATTAACTAATGATCTTTTAAGTTGTACTTCCGATCCTCTCCACTCCTATGCCAATGATTCCACTTTTAATTTCTCCACCCACTTCAAAAAATGTCCCTCATAACAATTTCTCCATGCTTTGCATGAATCAGCTATGACACACTGGACCTCTAATCTTTCTGCTATCTCTAACTGGAACAGAAAAATCCTTGTGGCTTTCTTCAATGCCTCAAAAACTCAGTTCCTTCACTTGTCTACTCATCACAATCTTCCACACAACTATCTCCTTATCTTTAACAATACACAACTCAATCCTTCCTCTTCTGTAACATTCTTGGTGTTCCCTTGTGATCTTTCCTGGAAAGACCTCTGTAAAACATCTTAGAGGTTGTGTATTGTGCTGACTCTGCAGTTTCTTCATCTCCACTCATTTGCTGTCTCTGTACAGAGGGGAGTCTCATTTGTTCCTGTGAGGGCAGAGTGAACCCACACAGCTCTACTTGACTGTGGAATCAATTGCTTTTTGTCGTGTCAATTTCCCACTTTATACTTCCTGTCTTCATTTTTTCTCTCTCCACTGCAATGTTGCCTCGCTCTCTTTACTGTTTCTACTATAACAGACACTGCTCTTCTGAACACATTAACAGCATGTTGCCTCCTTTAATGAGAGCATGCGGTACCTGACTTCCAACACATTCTCATCACTTTTCTACCCAACTCTGTAACACAAGCGTTAATCAGTATTCTCAATCTTTCATCTACTCAACTGGTCAACTCTAGAACAACCTTCCTCAGTCCATCTTTCCCCATATCTCTGACCTTCAGTTTTTGATGTTTCATGTGTCCAAACATTGCAGAAACTCTGGACTTTGATTTTGGCACTCCCTTCTGAGGGAAGGGGAGAGTATTTCATGGGCATTCACCCTTGGCCCCACCCTTGCATCATTAAAAGGCATTGGACTGTTAATCTGAAGGATATAGGTTGGCTCTTAACTCTGAGCTCAGATTTCAGTGATTAAGGTGGTTTCTATGGGTTTACCTTTGTAGTATAATGGACAGGGCCTAAAAACTGTTTATCCTTTCATTATAAGACCTTCAGTGTTACTATTGAGATTAAACAAACCCCCAAATCATCACTGTTATTCATATGGTTTTGGTTGACTGAAATTAGTTTGAACTCGGGTTTAAAGAACAAATAAAGTTTGATTTTTCTTTTTGGTAAGAAAACTTGTTCCGATTTGAAGCTTGCTTTATTAAACTAAATAGTTCACTGACTGTTCTGTACATTCTCTGAACCAGATATTAATAAACTAAATTTTACTTTCATAGCATTTAGACAATGTTAGGAATTTCAGTGCCAAAATGATTTTAATCAATATAGACAATTTTTAAATTTGTATGAAAGAGGATTAATATATTTTGCCATTCTAGTAAATGTAAGGCATACTTAAGCTGCAGAAGCTCAGGGGCATCAGTACCTCCCAGTTGTGGTAGGAGTGGGCAGACTGCAGCCACACAGATACAAGTGCTTATCAAACCAGCCCTTAACTGGTTTGCACACATAGACAAGACAAAGTATAGGTTGTCTGCAAATCCTTTACAGTACAAGAAGATCACTTTATGGTATAGAAGTTCTTAGAAATTAGCTGATGTAGAACTAATCATCCATGAATTATTCAAGAATATTTTAATCAAACCATTGAATAAAAACTAATAATAAATGAGAATGGTATAGAAACAATACAGTAAACTGCAGAATTAAAAAATTATTTGTATTTTGATCAATGATAAGTTTGTTTGCATTCTCTATAGCAGGAAAAATATGAAGCATAAATATTATGGTTTTAGCTGAGTTATTGGCTTAAAACAAAATGTTTAAACTAAACTAATTTTATATAAATCATTTGCAGCATTCCAAAGCAAAGCAGAACCCAATAACAAAATTAGAACTTAAAACAACCAAGTCTTTACTTAATTTTGAACTTAATGGAAACCACAAAGACCAACTCATCGAAAAGATTATATTCAAGTGTTATATTTGCACTTATCAGACAAAGTTGAAGAAAAATCTTAGAAGTCATTTAAGAGTTCATACTGGAGAAAAAGAAAAACCTTTTAAATGTGATACTTGTTCTTACACTGCAGCACAGAGAACTAATCTTCAACAGCATTTAAGAGTTCACACTGGAGAAAAACCTTTTAAATGTGATATTTGTTCTTACACTGCAACATGGAGAAGTAATCTTCAACAGCATTTAAGAGTTCATACTGGAGAAAAACCTTTTAAATGTGATATTTGTTCTTACACTGCAGCACAAAAAGAAGTCTTCAATACCATTTAAGAGTCCATACTGGAGAAAAAACTTTCAAATGTGATACTTGTTCTTACACTGCAGCACAGAGAACTAATCTTCAACAGCATTTAAGAGTTCACACTGGAGAAAAACCTTTTAAATGTGATATTTGTTCTTACACTGCAGCACGCAGAGATTATCTTCAACAGCATTTAAGAGTTCATACTGGAGAGAAACCTTTTAAATGTGATATTTGTTCTTACACTGCAACACAGAGAAGTAGTCTTCAAAAGCATTTAAGAGTTCATACTGGAGAAAAACCTTTTAAATGTGATATTTGTTCTTACACTGCAGCATGCAAAAGTCTCCTTCCAGTGCATTTAAGAGTTCACACTGGAGAAAAACCTTTTAAATGTGATATTTGTTCTTACACTGCAGCACGCAGAGATAGTCTTCAACAGCATTTAAGAGTTCATACTGGAGAGAAACCTTTTAAATGTGATATTTGTTCTTACACTGCAGCATGCAAAAGTCTTCTTCAAGTGCATTTAAGAGTCCATACTGGAGAAAAACCTTTTAAATGTGATATTTGTTCTTACACTGCAACATACAAAAGTAATCTTCAACAGCATTTAAGAGTTCATACTGGAGAAAAACCTTTTAAATGTGATATTTGTTCTTACACTGCAACATGCAAAAGTAATCTTCAACAGCATTTAAGAGTTCATACTGGAGAAAAACCTTTTAAATGTGATATTTGTTCTTACACTGCAACATGCAAAAGTAATCTTCAACAGCATTTAAGAGTTCATACTGGAGAAAAACCTTTTAAATGTGATATTTGTTCTTACACTGCAACATGCAAAAGTAATCTTCAACAGCATTTAAGAGTTCATACTGGAGAAAAACCTTTTAAATGTGATATTTGTTCTTACACTGCAGTACAGAGAACTACTATTCAACAGCATTTAAGAGTTCATACTGGAGAAAAACCTTTTAAATGTGATATTTGTTCTTACACTGCAACATGCAAAAGTAGTCTTCAAAATCATTTAAGAGTTCATACTGGACATGCAACAGAAACTTGTCCCAAACTTTAGTTCAATGTCCCCCAGCCAAATGTGCAATCCAAAACCCCCTCCTTGGAAAGTTAAATTAACTAAACAACTTACACAAGCCAGACGTGAATTGAACCAATTAAAGCAATATTTCCAAGCACCCACACAACAGGAAAAACTCAAAAAACAAATAGGTAAAATAAAGAGGAAGTATAACCTGAGAGATAATCAATTACATGACAAGGCGCCGGAATTGGAGGGAAAAATCCCAGCCATAGCCAATAGAATCAGGAATAAACAAAAGCAGATTGACATGAAAAACCATAACAAACAATTTTCATCAAACCCTAGAGGCTCTTACCAAAATCTCATTAGGGAAAGAATAATAGTTCATGAACCACCAGATCGAACCCAGCTGGAGGCATACTGGAAACCCCTCTTTGAAACCCCTGAACAGCATAATCGGGATGCTGCTTGGATAGAGACCATCAGGGTGGCAAATGAGGGTAAACCAGAAATGGAGGAGTTATTTATGACTGAAGACAAGATAAGAAGGAAACTGGCAAAATTCTCCAACTTTAAGAAACCTGGCCTAGACAAGCTCCCGAATTTCTGGCTGAAACAGGTCACGGCATTACACCACCATTATACTTCCGCCTTTCACAGGATTTTGCAGGGAGTAGAAGAAACACCAGAATGGCTAACAAGTGGAGACACAACCCTCATCCCTAAGACTCCTGAGACAAATCTCCCAAATAAATACCGCCCAATCTGCTGTCTCACCACCACCTATAAACTTTTTACAGGCCTAATTGCAGACAGTATGTATGAACACCTGGATGCTGGAGACTATCTGGAAAAAGAACAGAAAGATGTAGAAGAAACTGCTTAGGTACAAAGGATCAGCTGCTCATCAACAAAACTATCCTTGAAGTCTAAAAAGAGAGGCAGAAACCTTAGTATGGCATGGATAGACTATCAGAAGGCATTTGATAGTGTCCCACACTCATGGATTTTGGAATGCCTTAAACTGTACAAAATCCACCCCACCATTATTAGCACTCTAACAAACCAGATTACAAAATGGCAAACAAACATCAATCTGACCCATGAAAATGGGAAAATATCCATTCCCCATGTCAAGATTATGAGGGGTATATTCCACGGGGACAGCTTATCACCCTTGCTATTCTGCCTCACCCTGGACCCCCTTAGCAAACTACTTAGCAATAATAATAAGGGCTACAACCTCAGTCAAACTAGGCGAAGAAATCCTGACAGTGTACTGAACCATCTCCTGTTTATGGATGATTTGAAGCTGTACACAGACTCTGACCAAAACCTGGAATGCCTATTAAGGATCGTCCATGCTTTCTCCAGTGACATCAAAATGAAGTTTGGATTGGACAAGTGTGCTAAGTGTACACTTAGAGTGGGTAGGAAAATACAAACCCATAACATCGATTTAGGAGGAGACACTGAGATCAAAGACCTGGAAGAGGATAGTTCCTACAAATATCTTGGGATAGAAGAAAGTGGAAATATAGATCACCGGCAAATGCGAGAGAAAACAGTGGAGAGTATGTACGAAGACTGAAAAAGATCTGCAAAACCCAACTTACATCAAAGAATAAAATAACAGCCATAAACCAACTCGCCATCCCTGTTATCAATTATAGTGTAGGGATCATAGACTGGCCACAATCAGAACTAAATAAACTGGATGTTAAGACCAGAAAGATCCTTACTCTAACCAGAACAACATACCGGAACCAATGTCTTCCCAGATTGTATCTACCAAGAAACTGGAGGAATGGGATTAACTGAGGTTAACCAGCTGCACCGATCATCGACCATCAGTATCGGGCAGTATCTAAAAAGTTCAAGTGGTCCTACAATAGCTCTGGTCCGTGAACACCATAACACAAGGGTAACACAACATACTTCCATAACCAAACTGGCTCAGCACTTTGGAGGCAACAATATGACGGAAGAAGTAGAAACAGAAAGAGTACCAGCCACCTTAATAGCTAGGAAAAGTCGCAAAAGATTTGTTAAGGAACAACAGGCCAAGCATGCAGAAGAATGGGAACAACATCAAAGAGCTGGAAAATATTATCAAGAGTTACAGAAAGATTATATCAACAAAGAAGGATCACTGGAATGGTTAAGGAGAGGAGTTCTGCAATATGACGGAGAGCAACTAATAATGGGTGCCCAAGATCTTGCACTCCTCACAAATGCATTTAAAAAAATGGCTGGAGTAAGTGCTAATGATAGGTGTAGATTTTGTCATGTTGAGGTGGAAAGTGTTGGCCATCTAATATCAGGCTGCAGGGTGCTCCTGGCAGACGGTACTATATAGCCAGACACAATAAAATTTGTAAATATATTCACTGGAAGATTATGATAGCATTAGAATTAGAATGCAATAAAAATGTATGGGAAAACACACCTGCACCAATTACTGGAAACAACCAGTATATCATATACTATGACACAATAATCCCAACAGCCACTTTTATAGATAATTCTGCAGTAAAACCAGACATAGTAGTGTGGGACAAGAGGGAAAGGAGTGCCTTACTTATTGAGGTCAGTGTCCCAAATGATTATGGCCTTAATAGAGCAGAAAGGGAGAAAATTACAAAATACCAGGCACTCATATATGATATGAAGAGAAACTGGAGATTGAAAGATGCTGCCATTCTCCCCATCATAGTTGGGGTAACAGGTATGATGAAAAACAACTTAGCAACTTACCTGAACTCAATCCCAGGACAGCCTCAGGCCATAGAAATCCAAACAGGGGCATTAGGAATGGTCACCCTCCTTAAACAAATGCTAGGACAAGTTCAGACATAGTGATGTGTCATTTTTTTTGGTTTTTTTTGTCATTTTTTTTGTCATTTTTTTTGTTTAAAACTAAGATAGTCTGTTTTTTTTGTTTTTTTATTGTTTTAAACTTATTCCATATTTTTCTTCCTTTAATCTAATAAGTACCCTATATTAGTATTACCTATAATTTACTATACTACCATGCTTATACGGTTATACCTAGTATATATAGTCATCTTTTAGAAAAACTGAATCACGCAAAAAGTATATAATAGAAAGGAAAAACAAACCCTCATTTTTTATATGTATATATATTTTTTAACTAGAACATAAAACATTCTTCCTCATTTCAAACAATATACATAATTGTGATTGGCAAGAGTACCAGTATATATATTCCAGATAGGAAAAAAAAATATTCACCTTTTTTTGAACCTTTTTGTTAACCTAATGTTGTTTAACCTTCATTTCCATGGAAGAATCATCACTAGATTGGGTAGAGCATATATGCTAGTTTCAATATCACAGGTACGGTACTGGTATAATATACATAATAAAAAGTACATAATACTGGTATAAAACAATATATATAATTGTGATTGGCAAGAATACCAGTGTGTATATATATATATTCCAAATAGAAAAATAAAAAAAATAAAAATATTCATCTCTTTCTTTAACCGTTGTGTTAACCTAATGCTGTTTAACTTTCATTATCTGATTCTATTTCCATTGAAGAATCATTATCACTAGATTGATTAGAGCATATAGTTTTAATATCACAGGTACCGTACTGGTACTTATTGCAGATTTGGATGTTGATGAAGCCAATGTAGCACCATGTTTTACTTCACTTTCTTGGAATTTTGCATTTTGGGATATAAATACTAGCTTTGCTGCTCTGTCTGTGCTTAATCGGTTTCTTTTGGCTGTATGGATATTACTGTATGTGCTAAATGATCTCGGAGGTAATGAAAGGGCGAAATAGAGGTGTATGAGTTTGTGTAGGTATATATGTGAGTATGCGTGCATATGTATCTGGAATTCTGGATGTATGGGTGTGTATGGGGTATATAATAGATATAAATGTGTATATAAGTATTTATGTATATATTGGTATATACGTATATGGGTGTATGTGTATGTATATATATGGATGGTCTCGGGGGGGGAAAATATGTCATCGCGGGTCTAAAGGATAGTTAAGTGGGAGATTCAAAATCCGAGGCATGGATGGGAGAGTCCTGGAAAGGTTGGACAATGGGCAGTCAGCTCCCAGCCAGTGTTCTTGCAAGTTTAATGGATCTCAAGATACAAGACTTTCAGTGCAAGAAAGAGGCCAGTTTTTTCTGTAAATAGGCTAAAAAGGACATTCTATACTGGTACCATATGGCCTATTTTATTATTTATTTATTTGTTTTTATAATATATATCATTGCAAAAGTATACCTTATAATTAAATTGGCAATATCTATATTAATTATTAAAAAAAACAAAAAAAAACAAAAAAACAAAAAAAACAACATGGACATAAAACCCCCCCGTTTTTTAACATCACTATTCAGACATAGTTGAAGCATTTGGCTTCGGGTGGAAGCCCCCACTTCTAACTGTAAAAAATATATTAGAGTATAAACCAAAAGAGAAAAACCTTTTAAATGTGATATTTGTTCTTACACTGCAGCACAGAAAAGTAGTCTTGAATACCATTTAAGAGTTCATACCAGGTGGGTATGAAGAGCCTTTGTGGTGTGCTCCTCGCATGCCCAGGTCCTACCATCACAGGGTTTGGCTGTGTACAGCCATGAGGAAGTGACCACTATAAGGACACTAACCCTAGCTAAAAGCTTCAACAAAAATGAGATGTTTACGAAGGAAAATTTATACTGGCAGGACGTTGCCCAGGATAAAAAGGTCCCCTCAACCCGCTTACGCGCCAGGGTGGGTGAGGAGAGCAATGGTGCAACTTTTCTTAATCCCAGAGGAGAAGAAACTTTTCCAAAGGGATCAATGTAGGGGACCCCATCAGGCCAGAGTAATGACCCTGGACCCCAGCAGTTCCAATGGAAAATGGCCCAAAAACAAAACCTGAGAAGGTATGACACAATAAAATGGACTATTGAAGAAAAGAAAAGAATTTTGCACTGCTCTGAATACTCAAGGTTTGAGAAGTGGAGTAGGCAGAAGAACATAATCCTAGCTGAGCAAATCAGGAACTCCAACTTACCTGAAGAGAAAAAAAATACCTCTGTCAAGAAACTACAATCATTAGCCTCACAAGTGCATAAGTACCTTACAGAGGAAGAAATTAGTAATATTAAACAAAGCCCTCTTAGGGAAGCAACTGAAGATTACATTGCCAGACAAGGAGAAGAAAGAGAGGAAAAAATAAAAACACAAGAGGCAAAAGACAGTCACAAGGGAATGGAGAGAGATCTTCTTCCACTTTTGTCTATGTAAGAGAGAGACTCCAGCTGCAAGGTTGACCACTCAGAAGCACAACTTCATAACCCAGAGGGCATTTAGTGGCCAAGAAATGGAATACATGAATGATGAAATATATAAACTTATTCAAAATGAATCCATCCCAATTATGAACCCTATCCCACTATTACAGTGCCTTGAAGCCACCCAAAATAGTGATGAAGATGCATCCGGTAGTTCAGAGGACACACAAAACAGACAGCACACCAGCCAACATTTTGTAACCAATCCAATTCAGCAAATAGGACTGGGTGGTTCACCACCCAGTTCGCTTGGATCCTCTAACTCATCATTCCCTTCCCCAGCCAGATCAAGAACCCCTCCCCCATCACCACCACCACGATATGAAGATATGGACTTACAGCAAATGGAAACGGAGGAGTTAGCAAATATAATTGAAAATGTTAAAACCATGAATATGGAAAGCCGGCCCTGACTGATCAAACTTAGTAAAAATAGAAAGTTTAAACTACTATTATGCAGAGTAAATGTTGCAGTTAATAGACTAGTTCCAGTCAATACAGACCTTACTGAACTTAACCAAGTAAATTACGCTGTTCGCCTATACATGCAACAGAAACTTGTCCCAAACTTTAGTCCAAAGTCCCCCAGCCACAGGTGTAATCCAAAACCTCCTCCTTGGAAAGTTAAATTAACTAAACAACTTACACAAGCCAGATGAGAATTGAACCAATTAAAGCAATATTTCCAAGCACCCACACAGCAGGGAAAACTCAAAAAACAAATAGGGAAAATAAAGAGGAAGTATAACCTGAGAGAGAATCAATTACATGACAAGGCGCTGGAATTGGAGCGAAAAATCCCAGCCATAGCCAATAGAATCAGGAATAAACAAAAGCAGATTGACATGAAAAACCATAACAAACAATTTTCATCAAACCCTAGAGGCTTTTACCAAAATCTCATTAAGGAAAGGATAATAGTCCATGAACCACCAGATCAAACCCAGTTGGAGGCATACTGGAAACCCCTCTTTGAAACCCCTGAACAGCATAATCAGGATGCTGCTTGGATAGACCATCAGGGTGCCAAATGAGGGTAAACCAGAAATGGAGGAGTTATTTATAATGGAAGACAAGATAAGAAGGAAACTGGCAAAATTCTCCAACTTTAAAAAACCTGGCCTAGACAAGCTCCTGAATTTCTGGCTGAAACAGGTCACGGCATTACACCACCATTATACTGCCGCCTTTCACAGGATTTTGCAGGCAGTAGAAGAAACACCAGAATGGCTTACAAGTGAAGACACAACCCTCATCCCTAAGACTCGTGAGACAAATCTCCCAATAAATAAATACCACCCAATCTGCTGTCTCCCCACCACCTATAAACTTTTTACAGGCCTAATTGCAGACAGTATGTATGAACACCTGTATGCTGGAGACTATCCTGAAGAAGAACAGAAAGGATGTAGAAGAAATGCTTAGGTACAAAGGATCAGCTGCTCATCAACAAAACTATCCTTGAAGACTGTAAAAAGAGAGGCAGAAACCTTAGTTTGCATGGATAAACTATCAGAAGGCATTTGATAGTGTCCCACACTTGTGGATTTTGGAATGCCTTAAATTGTATAAAATCCACCCTACCATTATTAGCACTCTAACAAACCAGATTACAAAATGGCAAACAAACATCAATCTTACCCATGAAAATAGGAAAATATCCATTTCCCCATGTCAAGATTATGAGGGGTATATTCCAAGGGGACAGCTTATTGCCCTTGCTATTCTGCCTCACCCTGGATGCCCTTAGCGAACTACTTAGCAATAATAACAAGGGCAACAATCTCAGTCAAACTAGGCAAAGAAATCTTGACAGTGTACTGAACCATCTCCTGTTTATGGATGATTTGAAGCTGTACACAGACTCTGACCAAAACCTGGAATGCCTATTAAGGATTGTCCATACTTTCTCTGCTGACATCAAAATGAAGTTTGGATTGGACAAGTGTGCTAAGTGTACACTTAGAGGGGGTAGGAAAATACAAACCTATAACAATTTAGGAAGAGACACTGAGATTAAAGACTTGGAAGAGGGTAGTTCCTACAAATATTTTGGGATAGAAGAAAGTGGAAATATAGAACACTGGCAAATGTGAGAGAAAACCAGTGGAGAGTATGTACGAAGACTGAAAAAGATCTGCAAAACCCAACTTACATCAAAGAATAAAATAACAGCCATAAACCAACTCGCCATCCCTGTTATCAATTATAGTGTGGGGATCATAGACTGGCCACAATCAGAACTAAATAAACTGGATGTTAAGACCAGAAAGATCCTCACTCTAAACGGAACAACATACCGAACCAGTGTCTTCGTAGATTGTACCTACCAAGAAAACTGAGAGGAATGGGATTGACCGAGGTTAACCAGCTGCACCGATCATCGACCATCAACATTGGGCAGTATCTAAAAAGTTTGAGTAGTCTTACAATAGCTCTGGTCCGTGAACACCACAACACAAGCGTATGCAACATACTTCCATAACCAAACTGGCTCAGCACTCTGGAGGCAATAATATGACAGAAGAAGTAGAAACTGAAAGAGTACCAGCCACCTTAATAGCTAGGAAAAGTCGCAAAAGATTTGTTCAGGAGGAACAGGCCAAGCATGTAGAAGAATGGGAACAACATCAGAGAGCTGGAAAATATTAAGAATTACAGAAGGATTATATCAACAAAGAAGGATCATTGGAATGGTTAAGGAGAGGAGTTCTGCAATATGATGGGGAGTGACTAATAATGGGTGCCCAAGATCTTGCACTCCTAACAAATGCATTTAAAAAAATGGCTGGAATAAGTACTAATGATAGGTGTAGATTCTGTCATGTTGAGGTAGAAAGTGTTGGCCATCTAATATCAGGCTGCAGGATGCTCCTGGCAGAGGGGTACTATAAAGCCAGACACCATAAAATTTGTAAATATATTCACTGGAAGATTATGATAGCATTAGAATTAGAATGTAATAAAAATGTATGGGAACACACACCTGCACCAATTACTGGAAACAACCATTATACTCTATACTATGAAAAAGTAATTCCAACATCCACTTTTATAGACAATTCTGCAGTAAAAACAGACATAGTAGTGTGGGACAAGAGGGAAAGGAGTGCCTTACTTATTGAGGTAATTGTCCCAAATGACTATAACCTTGATAGAGCAGAAAGGGAGAAAATTACCAAATACCAGGCACTCATATATATGACATAAAGAGAAACTGGAGATTGAAAGAAGCTACATTCTCCCCATCATAGTTGGGGCAACAGGTATGATGAAAAACAACCTATCAACTTACCTGAACTCAATCCCAAGACAGCCCCAGGCCATAGAAATCCAAACAGGGGCATTAAAATGAATGGTCACCTTCCTTAAACGAATGGTAGGACAAATTCAGACGTAGTTGAAGTGTTTGGCTTTAGGTGGAAGCCCCACTTCCAACAGAAAAAATACAATAGAGTATTAACCAAAAAAGAGAGAAACCTTTTAAATGTGATACTTGTTCTTACACTGCAGCATGCAAAAGTAGTCTTCAAAAGCATTTAAGAGTTCATCTTGGATAAGGGATAGGGAATGTAAAGAATTCTTCCCACGTAGCCCCAGTGTGTCGTAAAAGGTGACTAAAAATAAGGGACAGGTGCAGGTAGTCTAGAAACACCTCCCACCTGTATGTAACTTTCCACAAACAAGAATAGGACATAATGTCTACTAAAGAAAACTCACTGGCAGGATGTCACCCAGGATAAAAAGGCCTCTCAACCCACTTACACACCAGGGTGGGTGAGGAGAGCAATGGTGCAGCTTTTCTCAGTCCCAGAGAAGAAACTTCACCAAAGGGATCAATGCAGGGGACCCCACCAGGTCAAAGTATTGACCCTGGACCCCAGCAATTCCAACAGAAAATGGCCCCAAAAATAAACTTACGTAGGTGTGACACAATAAAATGGAGTTTTGGAGAAAAGATAATTTTGCACTGCTCCAAATACTCATGCTTTGAGAAATGGAGCAGACAGAAGAACAATCCTGTGGAACAAAACAGGAAATCCAACCTACTTGAAGATTAGAAAAATACCTCTGTCAAGAAATTACAATCATTAGCCTCATAAGCACATAAGTACCTTACAGAGGAGGAAATTAGTAATATTAAACAAAGTGCCCTTACAGAAGCAAATGAGGACTATATTGCCAGAGAAGAAGAAAGAGAGGAAAAAATGAAAAGATTGTGGACAAGAGAAGAGAAATGGACACTGATGTGGGCTACAAAGTATACCAGACAGAAGCATGAGAGACAGAAGGACATCACAAGGGAATGGAGAGAAATCTTCCACTTTTGCCCATGTAAGAGAAAGACTCCTGCTGCAAGATTGACTACTCAAAAGCACATCTTCATAGCCTAGAAAGTATTAGTGGATAAGAAATAGAATACATGAATGATGAAATATATAAGCTTATCTGCAGTGAAACCAGCCCAATAATGAACCCTATTCCACTATTCTAGGGTCCTGATACAGCACAAAATGATGATGATGATTCATTGGATGTCTCACTGGATACACAAAGCAGGCAGTAGACCAGCCAACAATCTCTAACCAATCCAAACCACCAGATAGCAATTGGGTAGCTCACCACCCAGTTCACCTGGACCCTCTGATTCACCACCCAGTTCACCTGGACCCTCTGATTCACCACCCAGTTCACCTGGACCCTCTGATTCACCACCCAGTTCACCTGGACCCTCTGATTCACCACCCAGTTCACCTGGACCCTCTGATTCACCACCCAGTTCACCTGGACCCTCTGATTCACCACCCAGTTCACCTGGACCCTCTGATTCACCACCCAGTTCACCTGGACCCTCTGATTCACCACCCAGTTCACCTGGACCCTCTGATTCACCGCCCAGTTCACCTGGACCCTTTGATTCACCGCCCAGTTCACCTGGACCCTCTGATTCACCGCCCAGTTCACCTGGACCCTCTGATTCACTGCCCAGTTCACCTGGACCCTCTGATTCACCACCCAGTTCACCTGGACCCTCTGATTCACCACCCAGTTCACCTGGACCCTCTGATTCACCACCCAGTTCACCTGGACCCTCTGATTCACCACCCAGTTCACCTGGACCCTCTGATTCACTGCCCAGTTTACCTGGACCCTCTGATTCACCGCCCAGTTCACCTGGACCCTCTGATTCACCACCCAGTTCACCTGGACCCTCTGATTCACCACCCAGTTCACCTGGACCCTCTGATTCACCACCCAGTTTACCTGGACCCTCTGATTCACCACCCAGTTTACCTGGACCCTCCGATTCACCGCCCAGTTTACCTGGACCCTCCGATTCACCGCCCAGTTTACCTGGACCCTCCGATTCACCGCCCAGTTTACCTGGACCCTCCGATTCACCGCCCAGTTTACCTGGACCCTCCGATTCACCGCCCAGTTTACCTGGACCCTCCGATTCACGACCCAGTTTACCTGGACCCTCCGATTCACGACCCAGTTCACCTGGACCCTCCGATTCACGACCCAGTTCACCTGGACCCTCCGATTCACCGCCCAGTCCACCTGGACCCTCCGATTCACCGCCCAGTCCACCTGGACCCTCCGATTCATCGCCCAGTCCACCTGGACCCTCCGATTCACCGCCCAGTCCACCTGGACCCTCCGATTCACCGCCCAGTCCACCTGGACTCTCCGATTCACCGCCCAGTCCACCTGGACCCTCCGATTCACCGCCCAGTCCACCTGGACCCTCCGATTCACCGCCCAGTCCACCTGGACCCTCCGATTCACCGCCCAGTCCACCTGGACCCTCCGATTCACCGCCCAGTCCACCTGGACCCTCCGATTCACCGCCCAGTCCACCTGGACCCTCCGATTCACCGCCGAGTCCACCTGGACCCTCCGATTCACCGCCCAGTCCACCTGGACCCTCCGATTCACCGCCCAGTCCACCTGGACCCTCCGATTCACGCCCAGTCCACCTGGACCCTCCGATTCACCACCCAGTCCACCTGGACCCTCTGATTCACCACCACATGAAGATATAGATCTACAACAAATAGAAACAGAGGAGAAATTGGCAAATCTAATTGAAATTGTTAAAACCATGAATATGGAAAACTGGCCCTAACTGATGAAACTTAGTAAAAACAGGCAATTTAAACAACTATTATGTAGAGTAAATGTAGCAATTAATACACTTGTCCCAGTTAGACATGGGTCAATTACTAGGTTTCTATTATTGTTTACTTTTGATTCCTTGTATTACTATTACTTTAATTTTCATCTATTACTCTTACTTTTGTATGTGGAGTACTTCACTCATTTGAAAAGGATCTTTATGTGTATTTAAATGCAGTTAGAAGCAGTGTGTTAACAAATATGTTTCAATCAAATCATTACAATTTCAGAGACTGTAAGTCTTGATAAATTTTACTTTATTGAAGGAAAATTTTTCCATATTAGTAGTTCACATGTTTATTTTAGTTTAGAGTAGATTTAGTTCATTTTTCAGTTCTATGTTCACACAATATGTCCATTGCCACTGTAATAGAAAAGTAATAGACTATTATCTATTACTTTGCCTTCTATTACTATTACAGCCAAAAAATTATATTATTATTACTATTAATTGAAAAATCCTGTAATAGTCTATTACTATTACCCCATGTCTGATCCCAGTCAACACGGACCTTACTGAACTAAATCAGGTAAATTATGCTGCTCGTATATATGCAAAGGAAACTAGTCCCAAATTTCATACCAAAGCCCCCCCCCCCCCCCCAAGTCAAAACTGCAAGTGCAAATCAAAACCTCCTCCCTGGAAAGTTAAATTAACTAAACAACTTACACAAGCCAGGCGTGAACTGAACCAAATAAAACAATATTTCCAAACATCCCCACAACAAGGAAAACTCAAAAAAACAAATAGGTTAAATAAAGAGAAAGTATAACTTGAGAGATAATCAACTATGTGACAAGGCGCTGGAGTTGGAGGGAGAAATCCCAGCCATAGCCAATAGGATTAGGAATAAACAAAAGCAGATTGACATGAAAAACCACAACAAACAATTTTCATCCAACCCTAGAGGCTATTACCAAAATCTTATTAGAGAGAGAATAGCAGTCCATAATCCACCAGATCAAACCCAGCTGGAGTCATACTGGAAGCCCCTCTTTGAAGGGAGATGACCAAGAGTCAGATACTGCGAGAAGCTCACCAGTGGAGCATCCCTTGTGGAATCCATACTGATGATCTGAAAGAAGATTGTGAGAAGAGAGGTGTTTAAGCATCTTATTAAGGATAGATTAAAAAATTTAGAAAGGAAAGAATCAAAGCAATTGGATGACAGTTGGAGGGTTGAGAGCAGTTACTCTTGTTTGGAACAGGCTTCCCGTATAAAGGAAAAGTCTCAGAGGAGAAACAAAGATGAAAGAGTTTGCCTAGGCAGGGTATCAGTGCAGAAGCACAGTTCATTCTTGAGAACAACTGGAGGAACACCATCAGGATTGTGTGCCATCTAAAAGTTGATCCCAGATAGGGCAGAAAGAATATCTTTGGAAGAGATTCTAATTAGAGATAAGATATATCTACATAGATACAGTTTAGGTTTGACAAGTGTTCAAAGTGCATTATTAGGAAAGGAAAGAAGGTGAGAGCAGAAAACCTAGAATTAGCTGAAAATGTTATAAGTGGAGATCCAGGAGAAGATGCCACCTAGAAGTATCTAGGAATTGAAGAAAATGGCAAGAACAAGATAGATTAATTGATTAAGCAAATGCACAGATCCACCGTAGTTAGTACAGGCCAATACATTATTAGTGCCAACAATCCCCATATAAACCTTGTACAAAAACATCATGACAAGAATCATAACAAAACCTTCAGTCACCCAACTAGCAAAACACTTTTCACCAACTAACATTCATGAAGTGACATAAATACCAAAGAGACAATCACCTATAATAGCAAAAGTAATAGCACAAGAGAGTTGGAGAGTTTACTGTAGATGAACAAAATGAAAAAGTTGAGCAGTTGAGGCACAGTGCCAGAGCAGGCAAATTTGCAGCAGAAATAGAAAAAGATTACATTGATAAGGAGAGAATGCTTTAATGGTTACGTAGAGGCACCTTAGGTTTTGATGGAGAGTAAATTGTGATGGATGCTTAAGATCAAGCACTATACACAAATGAATTTAAAAAGATGGCTGGCATTTCACTTAATGATAAATGCCAGTTGTGCTAACAGTTAAGTAGAGAGTATGGAGCACTTAGTGTTGGGTGTACAAAAACTTGTGGAGGATGGATATTACACAGACATAACAAGATATGTCGGCTCATCCATTGGTGCCGATGCAAAAAGCACCAGATCTCAGTCACTGGTGGGATCATAACCCACAACCAATTATAGGAAATGAAGAGAGTACCATTTTCTCGAACACTACCATATTCACAGGAACACAGAAAATGGAGGAATAAAACCAGACATAGTAATATGGGAAAACAACAACAACCCCACCTTTGATAATAGATGCAAGTGTTCCAAATGATTATGGAATTAATGAGAGAGAGAGAGAGAGTATTAGATATAATACCTGTCAGAACTGAAGCTGTAGGAATAATGAAAATCTTAAAGAACTATCTGGAGGATATTAAAGCATCAACAGCAAATGGTGAAGTACAAATTGAGGCATTAAGATAAACAGTAACCATCTTGAAAAGAGTGCTCAGGATTAACTTGTATCAATAAGCATTACATAGACAAAGATAAGCCACTGGAATGGCTAAAAAGAGGAATTGAAATTTGATAGAGGATGATAATAGGAGCACAAGATCAAACTCGCTACACAAATTGATTTAAAAACGTGAGGGGTCTCCAACAATGACAAGTGTTGTTTCTTCCACCAACAAATAAATTGTCATCTACCTAATATGAGGGTACCAAACCCTCCTGACAGGCCTGGATCAAGGGGGGGGGCACAGTGGGCATTTACCCTGGGCTCCCCAATGATTTTTTTTAATAGGACACCCTGATGAAAATATAAACATATCAGTGGATTATAGATATCAGTGGTATATTGGTGGACCTTTTGGATGAGCAGTGTTGCCAGACTGCCTTTTTTCAAGCTATTTATAGCTTTTTGTGGCCAATAGCTTGAAAATTTGGGCAATGGCTTGAGACTTATTTTTTAGCTTATTTTTTGAAAAAAAACTCGGGGTTAAGATTTGAAAATATTTTTATTAAACTTCATATTACAAATCGTGGATTTCAAATCAAGTTCAATCTTTTAAGATTTTTGTTGTAATTTTGCAGAGTTTCAGTAATAATAATTGGCAACGTTGCTTAGTTGAATCTACATGTGATTATGGTTCTGCTGCACACTTCTTTTTTGTGTTAATGAATATTTTTGATAAATTATCACTGATAGTTGTGATAACATTGTTCAATTACTATTCATTCATTTTTAAATATCTAATAAGTTAATATTTTATAATAATGTAATTAATGTATATTTAATAATAGGCTTACCATAATTTTCTTTCCTTAAACTGGGACACTTAGTTAATTTAATGCACACAGTGGCGTCAGTAAAATTTTTTGGGGCCCCCCTTAAGTAATGTGCCCTGGGGCCCCTGAACCCATGATCCGGCCCTGCCTCCTGACAAATGACCACTAAGCAAAGAGAAACAACAGAATATGTAGTTTACTACACTGGGAGATTTGCAAAAATAGTGGCAGAGCAGCTAATAAACAATCCTGAAACGTGAGCCCCAACCAACTGCAGGAAATGACACATAACATATTTCATGACAGAGTGATTGCAGAAGGAGGACTGATTGAAAATAGGGCAGTGAAGTCTGACATTATCAAAATATAAAAGGGAAAGAAAAGCAAGTATCATTTATGCAAGTGTGCCAAATGACTGGAATAAACAGAGTAGAGAGAGAAAAGTAACATAACATAATAAATATAACACCAGCAACAGGTGTAGTAAAATAGAACATGTCACAGTATTTCGACCAGATACCAGTTGGACCATCCACACTGAGAAAAACAGTGTATATGAGAAAAAGCTTTTAAATATGGGATATGTTCCACACTGCAGCACAGTAAATGATCTTCAAGTACTCTTGAAAGTTTCATCCATAATGAAACTAGGTCACCACAGGCAGAAAGGAATATTAGAGAGAGAAAGAATAGAAACTAAGGCAAATAACACAAAGGAAATAAAAGATATTTGCAGAGGACCTATCAAAAGTGTACAGGGAGTTTAGAAAGGATAAACTGAAGTTACAACACCCTTTCAAAAAGAATTAGTCAAGCAGTTCTGGAAGAGTATTCATGAGAGTGAGGTCTGACACAATGAAGATGCAAACTGAGAATAGGGAGGGGAGGAGGTGAGGATATCAAACAAATGGAAATGGAAACAACAAGAAATATTAGGGTGGAATGAATTCTGAATGGATGACCAAAGGGAAGAAATTATCACCAAAATTTGAGGAGTTACGCATTGTGGTAGGAAATATTTAGGCCAGGATTAGGCCCTACATTTCATAACTCCATATAAATAATTATAGTAAGCATTACTTTGACTTAGTGTTGTATAGTTGTTCTTCGAATATTGGCTTGGCCCCAGTGCCAGCCTTAGGCTGATGCAGCTGCTTTGGCCCCACACTAAACTTATGACTAAAGAAATAGTAATTTGTTGATTATCAAGAGAATATAATATAATGCTTGTAAGTTGATTCAGTTGTTTATTGCTGGCATTACTATAATTACATTACTTGTACTGATAATGCTTCTATAATTATATGATAGTGTCCTTGTAGCTGTGTATAACTTTGTATTTTTTGGATTAAATTTATATTTGATGATGATGATGGCCTATTTTGAGTTTTGGTAGGAAGGTCCGTGCAAACTCTACGCCAGACTCTGTTTGTCCCAGGTCAATCTTTCTGTTTAGGGTGTAGGCCATTTACCAAATGCTCACTTTCAGAATGTTCTGCCCAATGAACTCTTTTTGTGTGTATGTTGGGTAGAAGATTCTGTAAAGAAATATTTTTGCAAACATTGGTTAATTACCCAATATTAAATGTTTTCTCTATATTATCATCATTGCATTATTCTTGAATTATTGTATATATGTAATATAAAAATAGTAATATGTAATATCAGTTAAACTTTACATGTGATGTCATTATAGTTTTTTATCAAAATGAGTGCAGTAATCCCTCACCTTACAGAAGTTACATTCCATAAAATCCTTCCATAAGTGGATTTCCATATATTGAATCCTGTTTTCCCATTCAACTCCCATTATATATTTGGAGATAGTTTCTACAGAACAAAATCTTAACTCTACAGTGTAACACATACACATAATAATGCAACAAATTGAATTTCTGTAAAGCAAGGAATTACTCTACCCATAATATACATCACATTTTTACCAACTAAGTAAAAATGTCAGACTATAAAAGTACTTCTTGAACTACTTCCAATTCATTTAACTATTTCTATATAAACATGGTTCAGTGAAAATATAGTGCTTTTCATTTTTTCATCTGATTCCCTGCAAGAACTTTGGTAAGGTACTTTAGAATGAATTGTTTGTATTGCATCGATTTGTCTCTGTCTATTTGGGTAAAGGGTCAATGGTAGAGCTACCATTCATACCCCGTAATTCTTTTCGAGTTAACCTTTCTCACAATGACATTTTCTGGGCTGCATCATATCCAATGTTGCAACATTGCTTCCTGTTGATCAGGAAAGTTAAGTGACATTGATTTAGTAGTTGGATGGGAGATCATCTGCTGCATCTAGACCAGTTCCCAACCACTTGCTTGTTTTTTAGCACTATGTTAATAAGTGTTAATAACAAAAATGTACTTATTAAACCTTATGTAAACATGATACCAACTTAGCAACATGTAAAGTGGGCCATGAGTTATTGAAATAAACTCTAGTGGGCCGTCGCCTAAAAAAGGTTGGGAACCACTGATCTAGACTATGTAGTGACTTGTGGTTTGGATCCCATGTAAAGCCATAGGTCCCTCGCCATCTCATGACTGTAGATGTTTCGAAGGAAGTAAAACAACCCCATCATTACATTATGTACTTCTCCAACAAATACACGCCAATTGGATAGTCTTCCAACCATGTACAAAATACTAACCAGGGAATTGACTGCTCATGTGTATGAACACATCGAAGAAAATTAAATAAATAAATAATGTCTGGAGCAATGACTATGTTGGCCAGTACTTGTGTACAAAATTTCTGGAACTTACAAAGAAACTTGGAAAGAAAAAAAAAGGTGGAGGCAAAATATATTGAGTGGCCCTCGTAGATACAAAATTGTGTACAGCACTGCACAGTTACACTGCGTTCAAACTTATTAAGCAGATTACATTTTCTCCAATGTTTTCAAAAGTTTTTCCCCGATTTCAATGAAATTTGTAGCAAATAATTACTATATATAGCCAGAGATGGGCACGATCTTGATCTTCAAGATCAGATCGTGATCTTGAAGATCAAGATCGTGATCTGATCTTGATCTTGAAGATCACTTTTATTATGGTGATCTTGATCTAAGATCACTTTATTTCTTGTGATCTTGATCTTGAAGATCACTTTAGACTTCAAGATCACTTTTAATTTCAGATTCTTAAATATGCCGCTATGCGAATGTCATTTGTTTTTTGTCCAAGCGACATCTGGTGGCAACTTTGTTCAACACCGACTGTTTATGTTTTCTGTTAGTTGGGTGACTTGCGTCATGCGTGGGCTCATGTAAGGTGTAGTTGCTGTGGAATTTAGGCTCGTAAAAAGTGTAATTTACTGTGCAATTATGTTAAAAGTGTTCTATTAATATATTATATATAGGCATAAAATATAGCCTATAGGTCCGTATTCATAATAAATTAATTCTAAACATATTTTATTTACAGATTGAATTTTTTAATAATGAGTGCAATTTTACAACTTCAACAGGCTCCCAAGGGAACCAAATATTCTAGGTTGTCACCAGAACAGTATTCAATATATTTAGATAACAATGTTGGTAATAAGGATCAATCTGTGCTATTGAACGGAAAATATTTTCAAATTGTCGAAAAAACTGGAAACAGTATCAAAGTTATTTGTAGGCAGTGTACAAAGAAAACTACAATTCTGTCTGCTGGCCTCGACTCAACAAGCAATCTTCTGAGGCACCTCAGGGTTAGTACTACTTAGTAACTAAGTAGTAAGTAGCAACATTAACATAATGGTTCAAGTCATATTTTAAGTGACTGGTGCCATACAAGACTAATGCTACATTTACATAGACGTCCATTTGAATATATTGTGCACTTCAGATATTAATAGATTATGGACTAGTAACTACATTAAAAACTGCCGATATCCAACTATAATAAAACGCCAGGTGTATCTGTCTTTCTCTCTGTCTGATCCATGTCTGTAATTTCTCCTATTTAGTTACTGAAGGACGAAATTTGGCTTTCAATTTAACATAGGATAAAAATGCACTGATCATGGTGAAAATAATTTTAGTTAAAGATAACAAAATTTTAGAATCTTGTTAAGTATTAATTTCAACTAGAAGTTTGATACTCTGATAAATATTATACAGGGTGTTCAAGAAGTCTCTCCGCATGATGATAATTTATTTTCTTGTGCAGAAACTACATTTGGATCTTTTGGGTGAATATGAATCGGAGAAGAAATCTCGCAAGCGTCCAGCTAAAGAAGAAGATGCCAGCGGCAGCAATGCTGGCCCTGCCAAAATTGCCAAGCAGTCAACACTAAGCATGTTCCACATTTCCAAGCAAAAACCAGGACCACCAATATGCAAGGATATCCTTGAAAAGAAGATTCTCTCGCTTGTGGCTAATGGGCTCCTACCATTGAGCCTAGTTGAACTACATGAATTTAAGGATCTTCTTTCATGTTAGTATAACTCAAATATTTTGCTATTTTTTCCATAGCTAATATCTGATTAAAATAATTAATCATATTATTTGTATGAACATTAGACTATCGCTAGCCTAGCTAAATATTTTGATATTTTTTCCATAGCTAATCTATTGTATTTGTTTTAATTTTTAAATATTTTTTTCAGACGTCAACCCGGCTGTTCAGGTGCCATCTAGACGCACCCTGGCTAGATCTCTTGCAACAACAACCAGTACAATGAAGGAAGACATACAGCAAAACTGGCAGCAGTTGACCATGTGTGTTGTTACATGCGACATATGGTCAACTAATCACCGCAGTTTCATGGGAGTCACTGCGCATTGGGTATGCTATGATTTAGTATATTATTTTTATATAATTGATACAATTTGACCATTGGTGATAGACTGATAGTCTGATAGACTTATAGTATAAATCTTTTTCAATTATTCGACATGTGTTCCTCATTCATTAATTTGGTGAGTCTTCATTTTGCTGTGATTCACAGTAATTTCACACTAAATTTCACTGATTCTGTTCATCTGTCATTGTGTCGATTCACAGCAAAATGTGGAAGAGTCCATATTCACAGGCTGTGAATATGGACTCTTCCACATTTTGCTCTTATGGGATGGGTCACTGATGTGGTGGTATGGTAGGGACTCATCGCTGATTGCTCCTTTTATATCACAGTTCTTCTCTTCAATGTTTGGTGGCGCAGTTTAGCTGGTGCGTGTCTAACCAATATTATTAAATTAAGCTTAAAAAATGTTCATACAACATTGATTTATATATTCTTACATTACAGATCAATGATGACTGTCGCGAGGATCAGCTGCACTGGCATGCCGAAGATTTTGTGGAACACAGCTTTGATAAAATTGCTGGAATTGGACGGATCAACTCGGAGCATGGTTTATCTTATAGAAAAGTTGTATCTACAGTCACCGACAATGCATCGAACATGGTGACATGCTTTAAAGAGTTCGGTGTTCGTGTTCAGAATCGTACTGACGACATTGATGAAGATGATGCAAGATGATGATGAAAAAAAGATTCAGATGAAGAGGTTATCATCAGCAACTTTCCTGAACATTCAGGAGAGCATGGAGAGGAGTCAGTGAAACTATCATCCCATATTCGATGTGCCTCCCACACATTGAACTTGGTAGCAACAACTGATGCAGATAAAGGACTGAATTCACCTGGACTAAAGAAGAGATAAAGCATTCTGCAATGGGAAAATGTTCGGCGCTGTGGAATGCTGCTGGTAAACCCAAGTCAGCAGAAAAAATACAGGAAATAACTGGCGTCCAATTTAGGTACCCATGCGTCACCCGATGGAACTCAATGTAAGACTCATTAAGCTAAATATATAAACATAAGAACGACGTGAATGTAGCTCTTGAAGAACTGAATCTACCCATCCTCAAAGACAATGAATTGGAATTTATTTCAGAATATTTGTCTGTTCTAAAACCAATTGCAGCAGCCCTCAACAAATTACAGGCAGAGAAAGAATGCTACTAGCAGTCGTCTCTGGCTTCAATGCCAGATTTGGTCATTTTTTGTCGTTGAGCCCCGAGGTAACTGATGCCATTTTGGCCTCAGTATCTCATCCGTATTTCAAACATAGATGGATATCATTGTTGCAAGGGCCTAATTTCGGCGATCATGAAGCAATCAAGTCTCAAGTAAAAGACAAGCTGCAAATGGCTGTAAGAAATTGTAATTCTGACAGCAGTGGTAATAGTTCGGTGAACTCAGACTCATCATCTGAAGACGATTTCTTCAGAACTATGGACGGCTCATTCTCTGCTCCTAACAACAAGGAAGACTTGGAAGTCCTCAATTATTTGCAGGACACCAGTAAGGCACTCGACTCTTTAGATAGGTATCCTGCTATAAAGAAGATCTTCAAGAGGTATAACACCACGCTACCTTCCTCTGCACCAGTGGAACGGTTTGTTTTCGTTTGCTGGCATGGTTCATAGCCCCAAACGAAGTCGTCTCTCGGATGGTAACTTTGAACAATTGGTTTTGCTGAAAGCAAATGTTTACAGCGGTTGAACATTAAATTAACACTCTTAACTTGCGGTTTTTACCCTTATATTGTCAGTAATTGCGTACTGCAGTAAAACTGTAAAATTAAATTCTATGTAAAAAATGTTTACTTATATATGCTGACCATTCATTGATATGGGTTATGGACCTGGTGAAATGAGAATTGAGAAAAATAGAACTAAAGACTATATGTAGGTCATTTAATAGTTTTTTCTTTGCTGATAAGTTATGATAATACTAAGTTTTAAGTTTACCACCTGAAAAACTGAAAGGGGAATCGTCAATCCCCGTGGTTTAGATCAGGTGACATGGGTAGGATGCGATGCTTGTATTGCCTCAGCCCTCAGGGGAGTATTAGGAGTGATACTTTTCAGGAGTGATTAACAAAATAATTTGTTTTTGTTTACTCTACAAGAGTACAGCTTTTTTCAATTCATATAAAAGTGATCTTAAAAAGTGATCTTGAAAAGTGATCTTCAAGATCACGATCTTGATCTGGATCTTCAAGATCACATTTTTCTGGTGATCTGATCTTGATCTTCAAGATCACATTTTTCTGGTGATCTGATCTTGATCTTCAAGATCACCAAAGTTGGTGATCTTGCCCATCTCTGTATATAGCAGCATTGATGGTATTCATTTCGATAAAATATTTTGATAATTAATATAATTATCTCATTTTATTGAAAAATATTGTGTTCCAAATTATTAAGCAAGTATTCTATTTACGGATCTAAATGGTGAAAATGGGTAAGATGAAGAATTTAACTAACTGAGAAAAGAAAAATAATCAAGTTACTCGCTGAAAATATAAAATCTATTGTAATTGCGAAGCAGTTTGGCAGAGCTTATCGAACTGTAAACAGGTTTGTAGCGGAGGGTACCAAACTGAGGCAGCGAAGTGATAAAGGAGCTATAAGAAAAGTGACAAGGCGGCAGATATCTGTAATCAAGCGTAAATTGCAAAGCATCCATTGTCCTCAAGTAAAGAGGTTTTTGAGCAGGCTGGCAGACATAATGTACCAAGAACATCTCGATGTGGAATCCTCCAAACAATTGGCAAGACGTGTAAACCTACGATTCAGTCACCATTAACACCCAGGTACAAGAAGCAGCGTGTTTAATGGGCGCGTCAGTACGTGAAAACGGATTTTAATACTGTATTGTTCACCGATGAATGAAAAGCAACCCTTGAGGGACTTGATGTTTGGTCAAGAAGATGGATTGCTGAGAGCCAATTTCTACCATCGAGATCAAGACGCCAACAAGGTGGAGGTAGTGTCATGTTTTGGGCAGGATTGATAGGCAATGAAGTAGCTGTCCCATACAGAGTGCCTGATGGTGTAAAAATGAATGCCCAGTCTTACACAAACTTTCTAAAAAAAAAACCTCATTCCATGGTAGAGATTGACCCTTAGCAATCCATCTTCTTGACCAACCATCAGATCCCTCAAGGGTTGCTCTTCATTCATCGGTTAACAATACAGTATTAAAATCTGTTTTCACGTACTGATGCCCCCATTCAACACGCTGCTTCTTGTACCTGGGTGTTAATGGTGACTGAATTGTAGGTTTACACGTCTTGCCAATTGTTTGGAGGATTCCACATCGAGATGTTCTTCGTATGTATGCCAGCCTGCTCAAAAACCTCTTTACTTAAGGACAATGGATGCTTTGCAATTTGCGCTTGATTACAGATATCTGCCGCCTTGTCACTTTTCTTATAGCTCCTTTATCACTTCGCTGCCTCAGTTTGGTACCCTCCGCTACAAACCTGTTTACAGTTCGATAAGCTCTGCCAAACTGCTTCGCAATTTCAATAGATTTTATATTTTCAGCGAGTAACTTGATTATTTTTCTTTTCTCAGTTAATGTTAAATTCTTCATCTTACCCATTTTCACCATTTAGATCCGTAAATAGAATACTTGCTTAATAATTCGGAACACAGTATTTTACATATTTTTTAATAAAATGAGATAATTATTTTAATTATCAAAATATTTTATCGAAATGAATACCATCTGAGGTGACGTATATATACACGGTGAACCAAAAGTAGGTGGACAGTAGGTTGAATACGGTTTGTGTTATATTATATTATAACTATGGTGTTCATTATAACTATGGTGTTTGTGTTATATTATATTAAATATTATAACTAAATTTATTTAAATTTTATTTTGTATTATAGTATACAAAAAAATTAAATATGTATTCTCAAAATAAACGTTATCATTTACTGTCCACCTACATTTGGTTCACCCTATATATATATATATATATATATATATATATATATATATATATATATATATATATATATATATATAGTTAAAGTCACTAAAGGGGAAATATCACTAAATCTAAGCTGAATGACAAGAGCAAGTCAAAAACGAACCAACGCGGCTGTTCGTATTGTTTTGGGCTAGCCTAGAGATGTTTTTTCCTATCTGACCTAATCGTTGGTGCTGAGTGTAATTAGGTGGTGTTTCTAAGGTGACAAATGGAGTAGAAAGTTGTCCGTACTTAAGTATAGTTAGGGGTAATGCCTATAGCTTCTAAATTGGTAATGTAAGAGAGAGTTAGGTAGGCCGTTTGTGGGACACAGGAATCTAATGATAGGCTCCCAAAGGAATATCTAATTCAACGCACTGGTAAGTGCTTTTGATTGTTTGCTAGAACCTAAGTAACCTAACTGGGGTGTCTACTCCACGCTATGTATAGTGATTATTTCCTACAAATTTCATTGAAATCGGGGAAAAACTTTTGAAAACATTGGAGAAAATGTAATCTGCTTAAGTTCGAACGCAGTGTAGACATCATATTGACTACAAATAACCTAGTGGCACTAGAAGCAACAGCGTTTATAAATCTAGTTCTTAATAAACTTTTAGAAGTATTATTATAGGCAATATACAGTTTTTTTTTCATATTTTTTATATACAGGGTGGGCCGAAAGTCTGGATCCATAGGAAAATAATTATTTTAATACATAAATTACAACAAATGGTAAATACTTAAAATGAATATTGTTAGAAAATCTAGAAGAGGAAGAACCATTGTTGTCCCAAGGCGATATGATGACTAAGCTGATTGATGCAGCATTGCTTGTATATATTAAGTTAAGGTGTATATATATCCATCTCATAATTGTAAGGTTAGTGAAAAATTACTTAATTTAGAGCTAGCATTTTTGAGCTCTTGTGGCATCATTGTTTGGTCACACTGTGGCATCATTTTGGGGCGCTGCGCGTCTTTTCTACTCGTTTGTGGGATGTCGTACGTACAGGGTGTGGTCTTGTAGAGAGCTCTCTTGCAATTCAGTTTGGTTGTTTAGATACAAGATTGTTGCACCGTGCAATAGTCCAGGTTGCGTTGTTGTTGCAAGGTTGAGAAAGAAGACCATAAATAGTACCCTTTTTGTTTACATTAAATTCATGTAACAAGGTCTAAGTAGGCCCGCATCGAGTCAGCAACCCTGAGGTTACCCTGAGGTAGGACCTAATAGGATCTCAAATCCGTAAGTTTTAATTTAGCTTAACTTGGGCTTCAGGTAGAACTGGCCCTTTAGAATTTGGCCGTTCACGGCTCAGCTGGGATTTTGAACCCGACAAATAAATAAAATAACATGGTCCTTCAGAACCGGATTCTACCCCAAGACTGAGTCAGTGACTATTTTTCGGCAAAGTTCTGATTGTGCAAATTGTAGCCCAAGTTAGGCCTAGACGGGTTGAGTATTATTGAATTAAGGTCCCAGGGTAAAAGTTTGGTAGCCCAATTGCGAACTTGGCCAGTCGTCTGTCGTTGTTTTGGCCTACATTTTACCGGTTTGGTTAATTTTGGGTTATATTGAATTAAGGTCCAGGGTAAAAAGTTTGGTCGCCCAATTGCGGAAACTTGGCCAGTCATCTGTCGTTGTTTTGGCCTACATTTTACCGTTTGGTTAATTTTGGGTTATTATTGAATTTAAGGTCCCAGGGTAGAAAGTTTGGTAGCCCAATTGCGGAACTTGGCCAGTCGTCTGTCGTTGTTTTGGCCTACATTTTACCGGTTTGGTTAATTTTGGGTTATTATTGAATTAAGGTCCCAGGGTAGAAACTTTGGTTGCCCAATTGCGAAACTTGGCCACTTGTCTGTCGTTGTTTTTGGCCTACATTTACCAGTTTGGTTAATTTGGTTTATTATTCGTAGGCGAAGGTTGCAGACCAGTGCGCCAGTTACTTGGGTGGAAAAATTGGTATTCCATACTGGTGTTGGTTAGTACCCCACCTAGCAATTCATTTATTTGAAAGTAAAATTTACGTTTGATCAGTTCGGTTAAGTATTTCTGCCAATTCAGCTTATTTGGCATCGAGCCCAATTGTTGTTTGCATTGAAGATGAGTGCATCTGAATTGAACAAATTTATAAAAAGGAGAAGCGCCTACAAAGGTCTAATTACAAAGGTCATTGCCACTATAGATTCTGACATAGAGCAAGAGGATTTACGCTTAGTGACTGCGCAGCTTTCCATATTAGAAACTAAAAGGTTTTGCTCTAAGTGAGGTAAATGTTAAAATTGAGGCTCTTATAGAAGAGGATGAAATAGAAAATAACATAATTTACTTGAAGAGATTATTGATGATATAATTAACGTAGGCCTCCGAGCAAAAGAGTTTAGTAGCTCAGTACAGTTAGAGACCAGGTCTGATAATGAAACACAACACTCAAAAAATGATGTTTGTGAAGTTAAGGTTAACAGATCTGTAGTTTCAATTACCGAGGCTTGTACTCAAAACATTTCTGGGAGTATTCAGGAATGGCAAGGATGGGCAGACAGTTTTCAATCAGCAGTTCATTCTAGTCAAGTGTTAAGTGCCGTGGAGAAGTTTAATTATTTGCGGTCCTCTTGAAGGGGAGGCAGCAAAGACTATAGCAGGATTAGCATTAACAGAGGCTAATTATAATGTGGCTTGGGATATTAAGAAACGGTTTGGTAAGCCAGAGATCTTAATTAAAAGCCACCTCCGTGCACTTTTAGCTATACCTCCTGTTAATAATCCTAATAGTGTCAAGGAGTTACGGCAGTTATATGATGAATTTGAAATTAGAACTAGGTCCCTGGACAACTTGGGTGTAGGAATGGAAAAGTATGGTATAATGTTGGTTCCTACACTGGAGTCTAAATTGCCTAGCTCAATTTTGCTTGAATTAAGTAGGGGACACACTGCAGAACATGTGTACATCCCCCCTTCAGCAGATGTTAAGTCTTTTAGGCACCGAATTAGCAAGACGAGAGGGAGTTGAGTTTGCACAGTGGGATGGTAAACAAGGGGACAAAGGCAGGCACAGCACCAAAGTTTCCACAAAAAGGAATAGCCCAGGTACAGTGTCAGCTCTACATGCCTCCTCTGAGAATAAATTAAAGGGAATCAAGGAATGCATATTTTGCGAAGGCAACCACAAGTCATATAAATGTGAGGTGGTTGAGGTGTTACCCTTTGAGGAAAGAAAGGACAGGGTAACTAAGTCCACAGCGTGTTTTAAATGTTTTTTGAAAGGTCATAGAGTAAGGTTTTGTAAGTTTAAAATTTTGTGCAAAAAATGTCATGGTAGGCATCAGCCATTATTGTGTGAAAACACTCTTAGTAGGCCTACCCCAGAAGTAGACACATCAGTGGCACATGCCACTGCTAAGCAAGGGAGTAAAAGTAAGGGGATTATTGCAAACAACTGTAGCCCTTATTAATTGGAATGAGGGAGAAGCTACTGTAAGAGTGTGTTTGATAGTGGTAGCCAGTGTATTTTTTATTAAGACCAGAATTTCCAGAAAATTGAAGTTTAAAGAACTTAGAGGGAAAATTTAAGAATTTCTGGGTTTGGGGGTTCCATTCAAAACCTAACCAAATTTAAGAAGGTAGAAGTTCTGGTTAAAGGGTTGTTACCGCAAAGTCCCACTATCAAGGTCCAGCTGTAGAGATTGAGGAACTTTGTGCTCCAGTCACTACTTGTTTAGATATGGCAGTGTCCAAGAATTGCAAGTTAAAGGAATTAATTTGGGCAATAATAAGTTTGAGGGAACAGAAGATATTAGTCTTTTGATTGGAGCTGACTATTATTGGGACTTCATCACTGGTGATATTGTCCGTACATCTCAGGCCCGGTAGCTATTGAAAGTAAGCTAGGCTGGATGCTACATGGTAGTTATTGCAATGAAATGGAAGTTAAGGCTCTTTTGTTAAGATTGAGGAGAACAGCCTGGTCTGGAAAGGCATTTGAAAGCGTTTTGGGAACTTGAATCTATTGGCATAAAGGACAACCAGGCAAGTACAGTGAACAATGATGTTTTTAGAGCATTTGAAAAAGGGATTGGGTTTAGAGATGGTTGCTATGAAGTTGGCCTACCATGGAAGGATTCTTGCAAACCCGGTTCAAACCTTCAGCTAGCTAATCGGAGGTTGGAGACTTCATTGTACAGGCTAAGAAAAAATGAGGAGTTGTTAATTGAATACGATGAGGCCATCCTAAGTTATGTAAGGGAGGGCTATGCTGAAAGGGTGCAAGGTGAGCTGGTGAGCCAGGAGGCACATTATCTGCCACACCATGCAGTGGTACGGCGAGACAAAACTACCACCAAACTGAGGGTAGTTTTTGATGGCTCAGCCAAGGCGAAGGTGGTGTGTCCTTGAATGACTGTTTGGATGCTGGGCCAAATTTAAATGCAGATTTATTTTCCTTGTTACTGAGATTCAGGTTTGGTAGAGTAGCATTGACTGCAGATGTGAAGCAAGCCTTTTTGCGGATAAAGTTAAAACCAGAGGACAGAGATGCAGTAAGGTATCTGTGGGTGGATACGAAAGACTTGTTGGAAATGAACCTAAGGTTCAAGCATATAGAATGAAGTCAGTGTTGTTTTGGCCTCAGCTCTAGTCCATTTCTGTTGGCAGCTACTATGCAGTACCATTTTAAGAAATATTCTGAAGTCTATCCTAACACTATTGAACACATAAGGAAAAATTTTTATGTTGATGATTTGGCTATGTTCCGTGGATAATAGAGAAATGGCCTAAACAGATATTCATGGAGGCTAGAGCTATAATGAGGGAGGCTGGCATGGAGCTTAGAAAATGGCAGACCAATCATTCGCAATTACAAGAGTTTATGAGTCATTTCTGTGTAGTACCTGATGCAGGCAGAAAGTATTGAGGATTCTGGTATTAAGGAGTTGTGGCAATAGACGCAAAGGTGCTAGGCATTGTTTGGCAGCAAGATGATGATTTGTTTTACCTTCAATGGGAAATCTTTAGTAGAGCTGGCTGAGAATGAGACAAGGTGGACAAAACGTACAGCTCTTAGTTTTGGCTTCAAAGGTCTTTGATCCGCTTGGATTCCTGGCTCCATTTGTGATAAAGTCAAAAATTTGGTTTCAGAGCCTCTGGGAAATTGGACTTGGTTGGGACCAAGAGTTACCTGATCATATGGTGGTAAGGTGGAAATATTGGTTTCAAAGAATTGGCACATCTTGGAGACATTGAAATCCCAAGATGGTACTTTGGAGAGTTGAACAATAGTCCAGACAATTTGGAGCTGCACATCTTTTGTGATGCAAGTGAGGAAGCCTATGCAACTTGTATTTATATAAGAGGCGCATTGCAAGAGGAAGTAAGTTGCAGGTTGGTTGCTGCAAAGAGCAGAGTAGCACCTTTGAAAAGGCTTTCGGTTCCAAGGTTGGAATTGATGGGTTGCCGTTATTGCTAGTTGGCTTGCAATTACAGTGCGAAAGTCTTTGGCCCTCTATGAAATTCCAAGCTATTATTGGACAGACTCCACTATAGTTTGGCACTGGTTAAGAAGTCAGGCAAGGAAATGGAAACCATTTGTTGCCAATAGGGTGGAGGAAATTCAAGCGCACACAGATCCCAAGCAATGGAAGCATTGTCCAGGCATCCAAAACCCCGCTGATTTACCAACACGAGGAATTTCAGTGAAAGATCTTTCACAGTCAAGTTTGTGGTGGAATGGGCCAGAGTGGCTAAAACTTGGAAGTGAAAACTGGCCTTCTAATCAGCCTATTGTAGGAGAATGCCAGGCTGAAGAAGCATGGGTGAGTGAGGTGAGAAATGCGCTGTGAACAGTTGTCAAGTTATGCAGCAGGACCCATATTGAGGCTTGAGGACATTAGCAGTCTGAAAGATTGTTAAGAGTGACAGCATGGGTATATAGATTTACCAACAACATTAAGGGAGAAACAAGAAGGGAAGGAATTCTGAACAGTAATGAGATTCAGCAAGCCAGGAATACTGGGTGGTATATTATGCAGAAGGAAAAATTTGGTGAAGAGAGAGAATTGCTCACCAGCCATCCATTACAGGTTCTACAACACATTCTGCGCTCAAGGGTTTGGATGTGTTTTTTGGATCAGGATTTATTGAGAGTAGGAGGTAGACTACAGTTTTCTGGGCTTCCAGAGGAGAAAAGACATTCAATTTTGCTACCTTCTGGGGGACACTTTGTGGGCCTTTTGATCCTGGATACTCATCATAAGCTGTTACATGCGGGAGTTAGAGAAGTGACATTGAGATTAGACAACAATTTTGGATTCCCAAAATTAGACAAGTAGTAAAAAGGTCTTGCATAATGTGTGGTTTGCAAGCGTTGGGGTGCAAAGCCTTATTATGAAAAGGTGGCTCCACTTCCAAGAGAACGGTGTGTCTATACTGCCCCATTTGATGTAGTGGAGTAGACTTTGCAGGGCCAGTCTATGTGTATGAGCGAGGGGAGTCTAACAAAGGTTATATATGTCTTTTCACCTGTGCTACCACCAGAGCAATCCATTTGGAGTTGGTAAGCAACTTAAGTAGTGATGTATTTCTTTTGGCCTTTAAAAGGTTTGTGAACAGAAGGGGTTTCCCAAATAAAATCATATCGGATAATGCAAAAACCTTCAAAAAGGCTGCAAAGGAACTCCAAGAAATTTGGTCCTTGCTAAAAGAGGAAGGATTCCAATCCTACTTTTCACACCAAGGGGTACAGTGGGAGTTTATTGTTGAGAGAGCACCATGGTGGGGAGGATTTTGGGAAAGGCTAGTGAGAAGTGTAAAGTGTCCATTAAAGAAACTTTTAGCTAATGCTCATTTGAGCAAAGAAGAATTCTGCACTGTTTTATGTGAAGTAGAAGCAATGGTGAACAGTAGGCCTATCACTTTTGTTTACAACAGTATGCAGGATGCAGAGCCATTGACAAATCATTTTCTTTGTGGTAAACGATTAACATCAAGCCCCAGTGTGCCAGAAGACTTGCAGCCTATCCAGAGCACTCAAGGAGAGTTAACCAGACGGTTCAGGTACCTTGAAGAGCTACAAGATCAGTTATGGAAGAGGTGGCAGATGGAATACTTGCCAGAACTCAATTATTACCCATCAGGCAAGGTAAAGGGCTCCAATGCAAATTGTATCAAGGTGGGAGACGTGGTAATGATTGGGGATGAAAGACCAAGGCAATGCTGGAAGCTTGGCATAATTGAAGAGTTGTTTGTTGGCAAAGACAATTTAGTTAGGTCTGCACTGGTAAAGACTTCAGGAGGAAAGTTAAAGAGACCTATACAAAAACTCTATGCTTTAGAAATCAGCAAAAACACAGATAGTCAAGATGAACCATTTGAGTTACAGCCTCATGGAGAAGGCTTGGCTAACCTTGCGGAAGGTAACGACAACAATGCCTCTTCGGTGGGGAGTGTTAGAAAATCTAGAAGAGGAAGAACCATTGTTGTCCCAGGCGATTATGATGACTAAGCTGATTGATGCAGCATTGCTTGTATATATTAAGTTAAGGTGTATATATATCCATCTCATAATTGTAAGGTTAGTGAAAAATTAACTTAATTTAGAGCTAGCATTTTTGAGCTCTTGTGGCATCATTGTTTGGTCACACTGTTGTCATCATTTTGGGGCGCTGCGCGTCTTTTCGTACTCGTTTGTGGGATGTCGTACGTACAGGGTGTGGTCTTGTAGAGAGCTCTCTTGCAATTCAGTTTGGTTGTTTAGATACAAGATTGTTGCACCGTGCAATAGTCCAGGTTGCGTTGTTGTTGCAAGGTTGAGAAAGAAGACCATAAATAGTACCCTTTTTGTTTACATTAAAATTCATGTAACAAAGGTCTAAAGTAGGCCCGCATCGAGTCAGCAACCCTGAGGTTACCCTGAGGTTACCCTGAGGTAGGACCTAATAGGATCTCAAATCCGTAAGTTTTAATTTAGCTTAACTTGGGCTTCAGGTAGAACTGGCCCTTTAGAATTTGGCCGTTCACGGCTCAGCTGGGATTTTGAACCCGACAAATAAATAAAATAACAAATATCAACTTTAACTCGTAAATGTGTATCCGTGATACTGTACAGTAGTTCGTACTCCAGTATAAATACTCAAATACTTTTTTATTTCAGCCCAGAAATGGCTTCGAATCTAACAACAGAAGACCGGGTAGAACTTGTGCTCATGTACGCAAGACAGGGCGCTACACACAGAAGTTGCTACCGAATTCAATAGAAATCATCCTGATAAGCATCCAGTAACACATGCGACTGTTGGCAAGTTGTTTAAACGTTTCACAGAAACAGGAAGTGTACATGATCGACGGCGTTCTGGTCGTCCAAAAACTTGAAAATACCTCTGCAATGGTATATGAAACTTTAACGAATAGTCCAGTAAAGTCAACAAGAAGATTATCAAATGAAACACGCATCTCGAGAACGTCAATTCGAAGAATTATTAAAATCATAAATTCCATCCCTAAGTGTCTCGATGTCAGAGGCCGCCAATTTGAGCATTTATAATTTGTTGTTTATACTGGAGTACGAACCACTGTACAGTATCAACGGATACGCATTTACGAGTTAAAGTTGATATTCATTTTAAGTATTTACCATTTGTTGTAATTTATGTATTAAAATAAATATTTTCCTATGGATCCAGACTTTCGGCCCACCCTGTATATAGTTCCCTCACAAACGAGCTGTATACATTGGGATACAAAAAGTTCTGAACAAGGTTATCTTAACGTCTAATGTACACATCCCAAATTTTCTAATCAAAGTATTCCCCTGAGCATATAATTGTCTACATTGCTTTAGAATATCACAGTCATCTGAAAGACTATCAGTTAGTACGTGGCCAAGATACTTTGAGTCTTTTTTGACAGTACCATACCATTCAATTGAAAATTGGGGAATTTTATATACTTGTAGTCCTTGTTCTCATAATCATACGACTTTTAGGAGGATTATATTTTCTCATTATCTTTCCCATACCATTCACAAACTTTCAAAGGTGTGGTGAGCCCCTTTTACAGATGGGAGAAATCGAAACTAAATCGCCTGCATACATCAGGTAATTTATAGTAATTGTACGAAGATAGCAGCCTATTTTAGAAGTGTTCAGTACAAATGTTATTTTTTATTTTATTGGGTTCAAAATCTCAGCTGAGCCCTGAAGGGCCACTTCACCTACAGCTCAAGTTAAGATAGACTGAAACTTACGGATTTGGAGGTCCTATTAGGCAGAGCTGGGCATTTGCGGCATATTTTGCGGTACTGCGGTACTTGCGGTACCACCGCACTACCACCCCGGGCCCCCATAACGCAGTACCGCAAAGGATCGCTGAAAGTACTGCAGTACCGCTACCGCATTCAAATTTCCGCGTACTGGTTTGGTACCGGTTTGGTAGTGCAGCAGTACCGCAGTACCGCAATATGCCGCAAGTGCCCAGCTCTGCTATTAGGTCCTACCTCAGGGTTGCTGACTCGATGTGGGCCTACCTTCGGCTTCAGTTGCATAAAGTTAAAATAAAAACAACGGGGGCACTATTTATGGTCTTTTCTAAACCTTGCAACAACAACACAACCTGCACCATTGCATGATGCAACAGTCTTGTATCTAAACAACCAAACTGAATTGCAAGAGAGCTCTCTATAAGACCACGCCCTGTAAATGTCGCATTCAACAAACGAGTAGAAAGGGCGCGCCAGTGCCCCCCAAAAATGCCTCAAGTGCCCAAACAATGATGCCACAAGAGCCCAAAAATAGCTCTAAATTAAGTGAATTTTTCACTAACCTTACAATTATGAGGTGGATATATATACACCTTAACTTAATATATACAAGCAATGCTGCATCAATCAGCTTAGTCATCATATCGCCTTGGGACAACACTGGCTCTTCCTCTTTTAGTTTTTCTAACAAAAGACAGATTACAGACATGTCAACTCTCACTGATTTTAAGTCTATCTTACAGTCTCATTATTATTATTAATAATAATGATGATAAAATCGGGGGAGAATGTCGCAAACTCCTTATGTGGGATATGTTTCCAGTTATCAAAATCGGGCACACTGAGAAATATCTCGGATTTTCATACTTCAAGGTTGACGTCTCTGAGATTATCCATATTGTAGTCTATCAGTGCGGCATTCCCGCACTACTGTCGACTGAACATTTTGGGTATGCTTGTTTCTGTCCTTGAAGTCACACAATTAAAAGTTGTGAAACTCGATGTACGATTTGTAGAACAAGTTGATTCGTACGTACCTTGGTTAACCTTGGTTTTGCTTCCGCCTGAATTGTTCATTCTGACGAAGGTCAAACTTGTCACTCCACCTTAGACCTACAGTTTAACGTGGAACCGGAACCACGCCCCACAAGCAGCCCAGCGTCTTAACCACTAGGTTACCCAGGGTACCCATTTATCTACCAACCAATTTTTTTTATTGTGTAGAAGGATAAACAACTGGGTTTGGTTAATATTTGGCTGGGCACAGGGGTTAACGAGAAATGAGAGGTTGTGTTTCACTAGCACTATTTTTCATGCTCTTTACAATGGTACTAATCATTTTTTGTGCTAGTGCGCGGTTATAAAATTAATTTAATATATAATTTTTACGTGGAGACTCCGTGTGTATGTATGTATGTTAGCGCTCCGTGTGTTTGTATGTACGGTAATGCGTTTCATGGACGTATCACTTGTTTTCAGATTGTCACATGGCTGGATTAAGCCAATTAAACACTTTTTGCGACGTGCGCCATAGGAATTTCCTTTGCTTCACGCAGTTTGAGGACAATGGCTGAAGCTAGTGAAGGTTTTGAATGTGACGGTTGCGAGATTGAGTATTGCCGCGCCATTTCTAAATATTTTGAAAATAACGAAGCAGCGGTGGATTGTTTTAATAAACGCCACGGAGTTCTGCCCGCTTGTGTGCAATGCCCGAAATGTAACAATTCCTGTTCTTATCGCGCGGACCAACATGCATACTATTGTCACCGGCAGAAAACAAACCCCAAGAATAAGCGTGTAACCCGGTGTAATTTCTCCGTGAGTGAGTACCTATTCTGGGACGTGGTTAGGTTAGTTAATTTAGTTAGGTTAGCTAGTTTTTTATCAGAATTACATTTTCCTGGTGTAGTTTTCTCTGCTTTGTTGGGATTTGACACCCATTTCTTGTGCAAATGAGTAGAAACACTCCATATTTTGGAATGGAAAAAAATAATAGTTTCTATTCATTTGCGCAAGAAATAGGTATCAGATTCGGACAAAGCAGAGAAAACTACACTAGAAAAATGTAATTATATATATACAGTATATATGGGAATGAACTCAGAATAGTCCCCTGAGTTTTTTATGATACACACAGACCGTGCATGGAACAAGGAACTCTTCTGGGATAATTAAATCCACTATAATACAAATAAGTAATGATAAATGACAAATACCATAGTTTTTCTTTTTCATGATGCTAGCCCGACGTGGGCAACTGGTCAGTCGCAAAGAGGTCCCACAAATATAGCTTCCCACACCAGCTATCTGCAAAGCAGACAGAATCCAGCTTTGGGACATGGATCTAGGGTTTAAAGCAGCCTAGCCCTGTTACATTTAGAATCTCAATATAAGCAAAAGACTCGCTGCCTTCACGTCAGATTGAATACACAAAGAAAAAGGGGTAACTATTATATGTTTAGCCAAAAACCAAAACTTAAACCTCAACTGGCAGAATTGAGCGTCCACTTTTCAAGGCACATAACATGTCCGCTTCAAGATGGGAATGAACTCAGAATGGTCCCCTGAGTTTTTTATGATACACACAGACAGTGCATGGAACAAGGAACTCTTCTGGGATAATTAAATCCACTATAGTCCGAATAAGTAATGGTAAATGACAAATACCATAGTTTTTCTTTTTCGGGCTAGCATCATGAAAAAGAAAAACTACGGTATTTGTCATTTACCATTACTTATTCGGACTATAGTGGATTTAATTATCCCAAAAGAGTTCCTTGTTCAATGCACAGTCTGTGTGTATCATATATATAATATATATATATATAATATATTATATACATATATATATACATATATATATATTATACATAATAATATATATATACATATATATACATATATACATATATATATATATATATATATAATATATATATATATATATATACATATATTATATATATATATATATATATATATACATAATACATACATATATATATATATATATATATGCATATAACTGCAATGACCGCGCAGTATATAAATGAATAGAAACGACATAAGTGTTAAGGAACGTTTCTGCACACGAGGAGGAGAGATAACGAACAATGAAAAATGAGGCGAACCGCCCGGGAATCGAACCCAGGGCCTTCCAATTGCCGGTCGGACGCTCTACCATTATGCTACGGACCTCACTCAATCACAAATCGAAATTCTCCCACATAGGGCAGAAACCAATGCCCTGAGAGGGCACCCTCGCAAATCGTGAATATGCGCATATAACTGCAATGACCGCGCAGTATATAAATGAATAGAAACGACATAAGTGTTAAGGAACGTTTCTGCACACGAGGAGGAGAGATAACGAACAATGAAAAATGAGGCGAACCGCCCGGAATCGAACCCAGGGCCTTCCAATTGCCGGTCGGACGCTCTACCATTATGCTACGGACCTCACTCAATCACAAATCGAAATTCTCCCACATAGGGCAGAAACCAATGCCCTGAGAGGGCACCCTCGCAAATCGTGAATATGCGCATATAACTGCAATGACCGCGCAGTATATAAATGAATAGAAACGACATAAGTGTTAAGGAACGTTTCTGCACACGAGGAGGAGAGATAACGAACAATGAAAAATGAGGCGAACCGCCCGGGAATCGAACCCAGGGCCTTCCAATTGCCGGTCGGACGCTCTACCATTATGCTACGGACCTCACTCAATCACAAATCGAAATTCTCCCACATAGGGCAGAAACCAATGCCCTGAGAGGGCACCCTCGCAAATCGTGAATATGCGCATATAACTGCAATGACCGCGCAGTATATAAATGAATAGAAACGACATAAGTGTTAAGGAACGTTTCTGCACACGAGGAGGAGAGATAACGAAATAATGAAAAATGAGGCGAACCGCCCGGGAATCGAACCCAGGGCCTTCCAATTGCCGGTCGGACGCTCTACCATTATGCTACGGACCTCACTCAATCACAAATCGAAATTCTCCCACATAGGGCAGAAACCAATGCCCTGAGAGGGCACCCTCGCAAATCGTGAATATGCGCATATAACTGCAATGACCGCGCAGTATATAAATGAATAGAAACGACATAAGTGTTAAGGAACGTCTCTTCGTGTGCAGAAACGTTCCTTAACACTTATGTCGTTTCTATTCATTTATATACTGCGCGGTCATTGCAGTTATATGCGCATATTCACGATTTGCGAGGGTGCCCTCTCAGGGCATTGGTTTCTGCCCTATGTGGGAGAATTTCGATTTGTGATTGAGTGAGGTCCGTAGCATAATGGTAGAGCGTCCGACCGGCAATTGGAAGGCCCTGGGTTCGATTCCGGGCGGTTCGCCTCATTTTTCATTATTCGTTATCTCTCCTCCTCGTGTGCAGAAACGTTCCTTAACACTTATGTCGTTTCTATTCATTTATATACTGCGCGGTCATTGCAGTTATATGCGCATATTCACGATTTGCGAGGGTGCCCTCTCAGGGCATTGGTTTCTGCCCTATGTGGGAGAATTTCGATTTGTGATTGAGTGAGGTCCGTAGCATAATGGTAGAGCGTCCGACCGGCAATTGGAAGGCCCTGGGTTCGATTCCCGGGCGGTTCGCCTCATTTTTCATTGTTCGTTATCTCTCCTCCTCGTGTGCAGAAACGTTCCTTAACACTTATGTCGTTTCTATTCATTTATATACTGCGCGGTCATTGCAGTTATATGCGCATATTCACGATTTGCGAGGGTGCCCTCTCAGGGCATTGGTTTCTGCCCTATGTGGGAGAATTTCGATTTGTGATTGAGTGAGGTCCGTAGCATAATGGTAGAGCGTCCGACCGGCAATTGGAAGGCCCTGGGTTCGATTCCGGGCGGTTCGCCTCATTTTTCATTATTCGTTATCTCTCCTCCTCGTGTGCAGAAACGTTCCTTAACACTTATGTCGTTTCTATTCATTTATATACTGCGCGGTCATTGCAGTTATATGCGCATATTCACGATTTGCGAGGGTGCCCTCTCAGGGCATTGGTTTCTGCCCTATGTGGGAGAATTTCGATTTGTGATTGAGTGAGGTCCGTAGCATAATGGTAGAGCGTCCGACCGGCAATTGGAAGGCCCTGGGTTCGATTCCGGGCGGTTCGCCTCATTTTTCATTATTCGTTATCTCTCCTCCTCGTGTGCAGAAACGTTCCTTAACACTTATGTCGTTTCTATTCATTTATATACTGCGCGGTCATTGCAGTTATATGCGCATATTCACGATTTGCGAGGGTGCCCTCTCAGGGCATTGGTTTCTGCCCTATGTGGGAGAATTTCGATTTGTGATTGAGTGAGGTCCGTAGCATAATGGTAGAGCGTCCGACCGGCAATTGGAAGGCCCTGGGTTCGATTCCGGGCGGTTCGCCTCATTTTTCATTGTTCGTTATCTCTCCTCCTCGTGTGCAGAAACGTTCCTTAACACTTATGTCGTTTCTATTCATTTATATACTGCGCGGTCATTGCAGTTATATGCGCATATTCACGATTTGCGAGGGTGCCCTCTCAGGGCATTGGTTTCTGCCCTATGTGGGAGAATTTCGATTTGTGATTGAGTGAGGTCCGTAGCATAATGGTAGAGCGTCCGACCGGCAATTGGAAGGCCCTGGGTTCGATTCCGGGCGGTTCGCCTCATTTTTCATTTTCGTTATCTCTCCTCCTCGTGTGCAGAAACGTTCCTTAACACTTATGTCGTTTCTATTCATTTATATACTGCGCGGTCATTGCAGTTATATGCGCATATTCACGATTTGCGAGGGTGCCCTCTCAGGGCATTGGTTTCTGCCCTATGTGGGAGAATTTCGATTTGTGATTGAGTGAGGTCCGTAGCATAATGGTAGAGCATCCGACCGGCAATTGGAAGGCCCTGGGTTCGATTCCGGGCGGTTCGCCTCATTTTTCATTATTCGTTATCTCTCCTCCTCGTGTGCAGAAACGTTCCTTAACACTTATGTCGTTTCTATTCATTTATATACTGCGCGGTCATTGCAGTTATATGCGCATATTCACGATTTGCGAGGGTGCCCTCTCAGGGCATTGGTTTCTGCCCTATGTGGGAGAATTTCGATTTGTGATTGAGTGAGGTCCGTAGCATAATGGTAGAGCGTCCGACCGGCAATTGGAAGGCCCTGGGTTCGATTCCGGGCGGTTCGCCTCATTTTTCATTATTCGTTATCTCTCCTCCTCGTGTGCAGAAACGTTCCTTAACACTTATGTCGTTTCTATTCATTTATATACTGCGCGGTCATTGCAGTTATATGCGCATATTCACGATTTGCGAGGGTGCCCTCTCAGGGCATTGGTTTCTGCCCTATGTGGGAGAATTTCGATTTGTGATTGAGTGAGGTCCGTAGCATAATGGTAGAGCGTCCGACCGGCAATTGGAAGGCCCTGGGTTCGATTCCCGGGCGGTTCGCCTCATTTTTCATTCGTTATCTCTCCTCCTCGTGTGCAGAAACGTTCCTTAACACTTATGTCGTTTCTATTCATTTATATACTGCGCGGTCATTGCAGTTATATGCGCATATTCACGATTTGCGAGGGTGCCCTCTCAGGGCATTGGTTTCTGCCCTATGTGGGAGAATTTCGATTTGTGATTGAGTGAGGTCCGTAGCATAATGGTAGAGCGTCCGACCGGCAATTGGAAGGCCCTGGGTTCGATTCCCGGGCGGTTCGCCTCATTTTTCATTGTTCGTTATCTCTCCTCCTCGTGTGCAGAAACGTTCCTTAACACTTATGTCGTTTCTATTCATTTATATACTGCGCGGTCATTGCAGTTATATGCGCATATTCACGATTTGCGAGGGTGCCCTCTCAGGGCATTGGTTTCTGCCCTATGTGGGAGAATTTCGATTTGTGATTGAGTGAGGTCCGTAGCATAATGGTAGAGCGTCCGACCGGCAATTGGAAGGCCCTGGGTTCGATTCCCGGGCGGTTCGCCTCATTTTTCATTGTTCGTTATCTCTCCTCCTCGTGTGCAGAAACGTTCCTTAACACT